>VYZS01032952.1:10258-23986 GCA_013400695.1 Neodrepanis coruscans | reverse complement strand
CCAGCAACAAGCCATGCTGCTGAATTTCAAGGAGTTTGCAGTCCTTTCACTCCTGACTGCAGAATGAAGACAAACACAACAGTATCATACATTAAATTACTGATTAATTATTCTCGAATTGGGAACAGTTCATTGTCTAGTTTTAGCCTTTCTCACTTCATTTTTCCATACTTTAGCCTAGGACACAGCTACTGAAATAGTGTGAAATTTCTTGCTTCATTTGAGCAAGGTTGTCACAATACCCTAAGAATGGGATACCATCTATTTGATTCTTCTAATGACGATTTTAGCATGGAAAATTCCTTATGTCTGTGATGGAATATATCCTAGAGAAACTGAAATGCAAAAGCTGATGAAGTCTTCTGGTGGAAGAGAGTCTTTTTTTGTCATTAAATAAGTACATTGTTAATTCTAAACCTTTGCTTCATATGGATGGGATCTGGCAAGTCTTGGCACTATATGCTCTTTGTCAAAGAAATAGTCCAGACTTCATAAAGCCTTGACTCTGTAAGTGTGTGTTTTGGGCTTTAAATGGAGTGTAGTCCAATGCAAGTGAAGGTTGGTTTGAGAAACCAGTGAGTCTCTGCTTTCAGTCATCTGCTGAATCGAAGCAGGTCCTAGCATAATTCCTTACTTAAACAATTAATTATTAAAGAAAAGCATGATCTAATTGAGAAAAGCTATGCAAAAAAGTCTGGTTATTTTTGTCAGCTGGGAAAAATAATTATCACCTTTTTGAATCTTTGTTACAAATGAAAACAAAGTATATTTTGCAGAGTGAAACCTCATTTCAAGGTAAAACATCCCAAGTTGTTCTATTTTAAAGTTTTTTGTTTTCCTTTTCCCTATAAGCTTTGCCATCTTTCGTGCAGTAAAAACAATGTAATGAAGTTAGCACAGATTCTCCACAACATCCTTTTTAATAGGAAAAGAATAAGGGATTCAGGGTAACTTTACTGATATGAAAAGCTACATCATAGAGTAAAAAGACTGAATCTTCAGGTAGACACACTCCATCTCTGCCCTTTGCAGAGTAGCTAACCAAGGAACAGTTATCAGCTCCTGCTCCCCTAGTCTTTCTCTGTCTCTTCTTTCCTTCTTTTCCTCTTTACATTAATGAATTTCTTTATATATGAGCTTTCATTTCTGACATTATATGAATAAATAAACAAAAACGTTCCCCATCATCAAATTCTGTCTGATCAGAACACTGCCAGTTTCTTTGACTGTTATGGCACAAGCCATAAGCAAAAAGCAGAACTAGTTCCCTCTCCTTTTTTGTTAAAAAAATTTGACAAAAATTGGTGTGCACGTACAAGATGCAAAGTAACTCTGACAGAACTGGAGGGTTTGTCCCAAGAAAAAAAAAGACATCCTTTCTGGGCATAGGTTCTCTTTGAGCCATGTGCTTTTATGCTCTCCATTTAATAGAAAGAGAACATTTACAAGGTTCTTTTATTCAATCAAATCCTCAGGTAATTTAATGAATTTATTTGAAGTAATGAAGTAATTCTCTTCTTATTGTGAAGGCCAGTGACCAATCTATAGCAGTATCATATGGACAGCTGTTATAATACACTCTGACACTGTGGACCAGAGCATCATTCCTCCCTAACTGTGCCTTATGTCACTTCTGTATTAGGTGGGACATCTCTGAGGAGGTGACAACATCTTCAATCTAGGTGGCATGCAGGAGGTTGGCTGAGGAGCCACCACGTTCATCTTCTGTCAGCAGAGGTTATCAGTAGCTAGGACAGCCTCACATTTTAAGCCACATAGAACTTAAAATGAGCTTGTAATCAGGGAGTTCACATTTAACTTAAAAGTGTTCTATCACATCTTAGTCTGTTTCTTTTTCAGCAGCTTTCTTATTTTCAGTGGATATGATGTGTTTTCTCTGACAAGTGCAAGGATCTGCAGGAAGATTCTGGTTTACTTACACTGGGTTTCCACATAGCCATCTTTCCTGATTGCAGAGATATTTCTGACTTGTTTATGTCCATAAATGATACCACGTACACAAACAGACAACTTTAGACTTCAATGTAAGATAAGATTCAGAGTGTTTAAGACATGTGCATACCTAAGATACTTGAAATATCCATCCTCAGATATCCCCTATTAGGGTTCTCACTGCCATGGCTTGAGCAGGTCTTGCTCCCAAACTTTCTCCTAGGACATTTAGCTATAAGCCAAGACAAGCCTGTAAATCATTGTATGAATCTCTAAAATTTTCAATATCTATTGCAGCATGGAGTTATCTGGCTGACAAAAGACATTAGGCAGGGCTTTCAAGCTCTAGAGGATACACAAAGTCCATTATTAGATTGGTTCCATCATTAGCCCAACATCTGGCTCTCAGCTTCTTTCACGATAGTGCCGTGGTTGCGATGCTACCTCAACTTGCATTTTCATAAGCTACACTTCAGTGATTTATACCGGTCTGGTTTTAATCACATTATGCCAAAATTAACCAACTGTAATTGCCACCCAGGGCAGGCCACATTCTGGAAAGGCCATAAATGAAATTAGCTATGAGGGCAGGATGCAGCTGCATGGCTATGAAGTGGAGAGAGATCTGTGCACTAGCTCAGCCTCTTTCCCATTATGTAAGTGAAAGAGCATGGCATTACTGAGGAGAAAGGGAGACTGAAGTATCTGTGACTTCATCCTTTCCCCACCTTCCCTCTCAGTTTTAATTATGTATATTTTTCAGCTTCAGGGAAATGAAAATGTCTTTATTTTTGTTTAATTTCTCAAGAACTCTATTTGCAAGATCAATTAAAAAATTTAACTTCAAATCTCAAACCAAGTACTTCCCCCTTTCTTCCTCCTATAATTTGTTTGTCAGCAAAGGTGCACCCAATAAACTCATCATGTTCACATATGTGTGTGCAGCATCCAAACCGCACTGTGCTCTGCAACATGATGAGAGCTTTTGCATAGCTAGAGGGAGCAGATGAATGGGATCTGAAAAGCAGGAAACCTCCAGAGCATACCATTTCCCTTTTTATGCTTCAGATCCAGCACTGACTGAAGTCAGAGAGTGATTTTCTAGCAGCTCCAGTAGGCTTTGCAACAGGCTCTAATGATGGAGCTAGAAGAAGATACTTGGTTATGACATCAGCTTCATAGTTGTTGCCAATATTTTTTAACTAGGAAATATTAGCAAATGCAGTAACACAGTGAAATGTGGTGACAATAGGAATACTGTTCATATCTTGTTCATTCAAGTTATTACACAAAGTAGAAAATACAATTAAAACCACCGGTGATCTTTAAAGTATCTGCCTTTGTTTAAAACTACACTTTTTTTTTTCAAGATCAAATATAAAACAAAGAGTTTGCAAATAATTTTGTTTATCAGACAATGGTGGCACAAAGACTGCTTTAAGCACAAAGGGGTGAGGGAGTCTGGCTTTTCTTCTTCTGCTGCAGAATTGGAGGAAAAAGAGATTGGAATGGGGAAAACGACAGAAGAAGAGCCTTCCTCCACCTCTTCAGCACTCTCTCTGCATAAACCAGTCATAGAAGTGGACTCTTGGAGGTCTTCCATGGAGGGAAAGAAAATGGTTAGTTGGCTTTGGAGCTAAAAAGAAAACTACCACATGATCCCAGCCTTGAAATACAACCAATGTAGCTAGTAATCAGTAACAGCTTTCCCCTTCAGTGAAAGATTCAAGAAACCCACAGCACATTCTCAGTAATAGTTTTGATGCATGCCTTGTTATAAGCTGTTCAAAGAGAATCTTAGGGCCCAAAACCATTACAGCTATATCCTACACCCTACAGAGCTAGATCCTATAATCCCATTGATGTATCTTCTTTTTTTTTTCTTATGGTCAAAGGTTTGCCCGATAAAGACTGATTTATTGTTTATACTTCTATAATTACCTCATGGAATATAAGCCCTTAGATCTAGCAAACACCTCCTCTTGTAACATCACACCTATTCTTTCCTCTTTCTCTTTTCCTGTCTGCTCACATCTTTGCTTCTTGTATCTCCATCCTTTGATGTTCAAACCACTGTTATAACTAACATGTGCCAACAGGTCCTCATCCCCATCCTGCTCCCCCATGAGCAGGAACACAGGGAAGCATTGACCACTCACTGTGCTTATCCCACTTGTGCCTTTTCTCCTTCGTATGCAGAAGAGCAGTTAGTGGAAACCAGCTGGGCATTCTGCTTATACATGTTCATGGATGAATGGGAATAATCAGTAAAGGTCAGATGGAATGAAGAGCCCTGAACAAACCAAATGTGTCCTGATAGAGTGTCTACTAACAACAGGCCAGACAACAAAAGCCACTAACAGAAAAGTTGTGTCTACAAGAGCCATTGATGGCTCTTCAATATACAACTGAGAAATTGCTGAAGTTGATGCTATTAACATGCCTGCTATCTTGGATGTATCCTTTAGGGTCATTATCTAAGGCAGCTTTAGATGTTGTTCTATGAAGACCAACAAATAAAACTTTGAAGGAGCTTCCTCTTTTAGATAGGCACGTTGACTCAATGCAGTGACTTTTGGCAGATAAATGTTTAAGCTGAAGCAGAATTAAAAACTAGTCTCCAGAACAAAGCAAAAATTTCATTTAAGCCTAAACCAGCTATGAGGAAACTGCAGATAGTATGACTTAATACTTTCCCAAAGCGTGATTAACAGTTTTGTACTCATGACATTGGACACGGTTTAGAAAAGTGTTCTATAAGTGAAGAATTCATACCTATACACAGCAAAAAAGTCTGTCACCAAAGCTCTCAGCAGTCATACACTATTGCTAATTGGCATACAGGGTGAATTTTCAAGGACACTCAGCACCAGATTAGCTCTGGTTCCTTGGTGCAATTCCTGCTGACTGCCTTCAGCTGGAGTAGAAACAGACCAATGCATATCAATTCTTAGAAGACTTAACACATACTTGAAGAGTCCTTCTGGCTTTACTCAGTGGGAACTGTCAAAGAGACAAATGCTGCAACGCTGGAGCCAAGTACAGCAATTCCAGGCAAGAATGGGCTATCACATACAAATTAAAAAGTAGACTTTTAAGCCTGGAGCAGTTGAGATGTCCTTATTACTGGACAGCTTACATAATGGTGGCTCAGGAGATACCCAACCCTAGGGCTCAGCCATGGGGCTGAATTTTTTAGACTGACAAGTTGCTGAAACTTACAAATCTCTATTTCAAGCCACAGCAAAACTTTGGCTTAATGTAGTCAATAAAGATGGCACACACAGAGGCAATTACTGAAGCTTTTCTCAAATGTTCCATCTTAATGTAGTCCATAGTGAAAGATGGTGCACACGCAGTTACTGAAGCTTTCTTGGCCTAGAAAGCAGTGTATATTTGACAAACATTTTGTATGATCCCATCAAATTACCTTTTCAACTAGGTCTTTATTCCAAGGGCATGGGCTGAATTCCTAACACCATGTGAAGTGCACGTTTTACCACAAGGCAAGCACAACTTTGCTCAGTCAGTGTTGCATTTTGACAGGATTTCATGCATATGCTACAGAGTTACAGAAAGGTTAAGGCTGGAAGGAACCACTGGAGGTTGTCTAGTCCAACCTCCCTGTTCAAGCATGGTCTTCCAGAGCATGTTACTCAGGATTGTGTCCAGACAACTTTTGAATATCTCCAGTGAGGGAGAGTCCACAAACTCCCTGGGCAACCTGTTCCAGTGCATGGTCATCCACACAGTAAAGAGCTTCTTCATCATTTTCAGGTGGAACTTCTTGTGCATCAGTTTCTCCCTGTTTTCTCTTGTCCTATTGCTTGGCACCACCGAGAAAAGCCTGGCATTCTCTTGTCCCCCTCCCTCCAGATACTTATAGACATTCATGTGGTTCCTTCTCAGTCATCTCTTCTCTAGGCTAAACAGTCCCAGCTCCTTCAAGCTTTTCTCATAAATAAGAGGAAATATATGCAGGGAAAAGCATGTCACAGTTTAGTCCATTTCTTCTGATAAAACTCATCTTTCATGAATAACCATTTCATATTGAGAAGTCTGTATTTCCTGACATGATACTAATATTTTTCAGTTAAAAATGTTTAAAATACGTATGTAAAGTCCTCATCTTTAATATTATAGGCTCAGCTATCAATTGAGAAGCCTCCTTTTGATTAGGAAAGTTCTGCTGATTAGAACACACTGGACATGTACCACAGAGTTTATGTGAGAGGCTCGAGAACTGGTACAAGCTGATACAGAGCAATTGGATGTAAATTAGCTACAAGTCCTCCAATTCCTGGCACAACTCTTCAGTTAGACTAATTTTTTCAACTGAGAATTTCTCCCAGGCCAAAAACACAGGTTTTGGAGCAAGCACAGCAAAAATATTACTAGCAGAGCGAGACTATCTAAATCAGTGATGTGTGCCCAGCATACATGACCACCTTATATTTAAAATATGAAAGAAGGGTCTTTATTAGTTTTATGGTTCTGAGTAATATTTTCAAGTAATGCCAAATGTGTTACAGATGTTGATAGGAACAACTGTTGACGACAGCATGCTCCTACGCAGAGCTGAACCAAACACTTTGGAGAAATCCAGATCAGAAATTTGCAGCCAGCTTCCATGTAAATTTAATCACAAACAGCAAAACACTGTAAATAATACCAAGTCAGTCCCAAATCCTATATCCAATTCAAGGTTTTGGGGACTTTGCTCAGTCTCACTCTGCTGACAGCTTCGTGTGAAGGACTGAAAAAATGTTGTGCATCTTAAAGCAACAGAACTTGGAGAAAGTCCTGTCTTGGAACTGCACACGAAACAGAGAATCTTGTTAAAATGCTGGCAGGGTAATCCATGTGACATAATAGATGTTATGTACAGGATTAAAGGAGAGTCCTGCTATCAAACCTGATTTCCTTTTATGACAGGATAACCCATGTAGTTGATGGGTTGATGTAATATTTTTGGATTTCAGTAAAGCTTTTGTTGCTCTCACAGTATCCTTCTGGACAAAATGTCCAGCACACAGCTGGATAAACACATCATATGGTGGGTGAGCAGTTGACTCATGGGTCAAGCACCCCTGAATGGAAAAACATCAGACTGGCAGGCTGTCACTAATGAGGTTCCACAGGGCTCCATCTTGTGCCCTGTGCTCTTCAACATCTTCATAAATGACTTGGATGCAGGACTGGAAGGATACTAAGCAAGTTGCAGATGATGCAAAACTGGGAGGAGCTGTTGAATCCCTTGAAGGCAGGGAGGCCCTACAAAGAGACCTCAACAAATTATAGGACTGAGCAATCACCATCCATATGAAGTTCAACATGGGGAAGTGCTGGATTCTGCATCTGGAATTGCGCAACCTCAGAAATACTCAGACTGGGAAATGAGATGCTGGAGTTTCTTCCCAGTCCAAAGTCTCAGCTCTGTAGTGTGTCTTGCATGGCCTGAATCATCCAGTGATGCATCAATAGGCCACTGAGCCCAAGAAGGACTGCAGGCCAAAACTGTTCATCTATTTATACATGACCGCCCTTCCATCTATTTTTAATTCTGATCTGCTATTATTGTGTTATTATCCTTATACATTTCTAATCCTTTCTGAATCCTGCTATGCTCTTGATCGTTCCTGAACTTGCCTGGAAAATTGGTAATTGTCACAGTGTGACTTACTAGCAAGACATTTATCTAGGCTTTTCCAATTAGCACCAGATATTTCCCTTGTGTAATGGAAAACATGAATGTGTCTGATATTAGAGCTGGCTCACATGAAAACTGTCATAAATGTTGTTAGTGACAAAGCTGAGATGCCTAAAAATCATACTGTAGGATATAATGCTAAGAGTTTAAAATAGTGATTATGAAGAAACCTTCCACATACAAAAATCTGAATCAGAGGTACGTGCCATTTTAATCAAGAAAACTGTGCCTGTCCCTTCTCCAGGCTGTACAGACCAAGTGACTTCAGCCACTCCTCAAGGCCCTCAAGGCCCTTCATCATCTTGATTCCCTCCTTTGGATACTCTCTTATATAATACTTTCTTATATTGCAGTGCCCAAAATCGCCCACAATATTCAAGGTGAGGCCACACCAGTGCAGAGCAGAGTGGGACAATCCCCTCGACAGGCTGGCGATGCTTTGCCTGATGCCCCCCAGGACATGGTTGGCCCTCCTGGCTGCCAGGGCACTGCTGACTCGTATTCAAGTTGCTGTTGACCAGGACTTCAGGTCCCTTTCTGTGGCACTGTTTTCCAGCACCTCATTCCCCAGTCTGGAATGTTTTTTCTTTTGCTATCTATTGTGCATGTTTCTCGGGCTTCTAGCATCTTGTCACTCTGAAAAAGAAGGTAGTGGAGTCATCACCACACCAGGTCATGAACAAAAATGAACCATGCTGAAGGCATAAGCCTGTAACAAGAAGTAACAAGACACCTATTTGTGAATAGGGAGGAGGAGGATAGCTGTTAGCTTGTCCAGCTAACTCTGCACTTCCGGGGAAAGGACAAGATTTCAAGAACAAGAGAAGCTGGACAGGGAGAGCTGGCCCCTTCAGGCTTGCACTCAGCAAAGTAATTGTACATTAAAAAACCCACTATATTCTAAGCAGAATCTGTCTTTGACAAATTGCTTTACCAAAACGGCTAAGAAACTGTAAGCTAGATATGCTGGAATAAAACAAAATCATAGAGTTGACTCTAAATTTGTGTGCTGCATATATCTAAGCAAATTGAAGATGGCATCTGCACTTGTTAACCTGAGGGATGGCTTTCTTCTCTCAGAGAAACTGCAAGATTCATTTATGTAATGTATAAATACATTTACAATAATAAATACTATAGTCCTCTTCAGTGAAGTGGGAGTCCCCTTCTCCCAATTCGCTTACAATTCTAGGATAAAAAATCCGAGACTTCTTGCAAAAAGAAGAATGTTTTGTTGTTGCTTTTTATGGGAACTCTGATTCAGTGAAATTCTGCTGCTGAGTAAAAGCAGTTTAAAGGTCTGAAATGTAATGTCCTGGTTTACAACAGTTCAGAATGTACTTTTTATATTTGGTTTTTTTTCTAAACTCTTATTTATGGCAATGAAAAACAGCTGGGTAAAAGGGTATTTTATCCCATATTTACATAATTAGTATTTATGTACATTAAACAGAATAGGGAGAGCTAATGATATGGGAGAGAATATGGAATTACATAACAATTTGGAACTCTATAACACTCTTACTATGCTCTAAAGAGTATTTGGGGTTTGTTGATCCTTCTGAAGATAACAAGCCTTATTTATCTTAGGAAAAGTACAGTACCTCCTGGTAGCATCTATCAGGTCATCGTTGTGCTACTCCATTAACATGGCTTCATCCTGTTTGAAGACACACAGGAGACAGGAAGAGGCATTTAAGACTCTGTGCCCTTATTCTTATTTCTGAAGGTTTCTAGCTGTGATAGCAGCACCTGTCTTCTAAAAACAAGAATGAGAATAGCTTTTCATCTGCATACACTTGAGTGCACAGGTGCACATTTAATTTATCAAAAGCACAGCCTACTGCCATGTTCTCAGCTAAATATTAAAGGCAAACTCAAGTCATCGTGCTGAATAGCTGAACCTCTAGGCTGCCAATGATCAGTGCGTGTGCATATATACATGTGTATGTGTATCAGAGAGAAGAGAACCCTGAAAGTAGGACTCTGCCATACAAGATGAGCTGTAAGGAGGTTACTTTGTGAACTTTCTAAATAGCAGGATACTTGACACCCATATAAACATATTTGAATTTTCTTGAAAAGGGAACAGTAAGAATGGTTTGCAGAGTATGGAAATCTGCTCTTTGGTTTGCTCTCGGCCCCTCTTGGTGAACCTGTCATACCTGTTAATTTCAATAGTGTTTGGTGGCTGCCAATACTGAAAGCACAATGAAATAAATGAGGTTCCGGTAGAAAAAAGTGGCAGAGATTCATTTACATAATTAGATTTCCTCCAGGAAATATTTATTTCCAAGCAAAACGCAAAAAGCCTCACTGGGATTATCATGCAGCCATTTCCAATAGTATTATGTACCACAGATGTACTGTCTTTCCAAAAAAAAAAGAGATGCAATACTGCAACATGAAAGTTATCCTAGATATTTTATGGCTTAGTCAACATTTTAAACGTGTTGTCTTTCAATGTAGCTTTACACAGCTACAAATATTTCTTAAATACCATTTAATATGAAAGCAAAAGGAAGAAAGGATCCTCAGGAAGATTCACTTACTATAAAGTCTTGAATTACTATATTGTCACAAGCAACATCAGCAGATGATAGTCCATATGAAGTTATTCTGTCTTGAACTCAGAATGAGTAGCCCTTTCCCTCTCTCCCTTGGGCTCCTTGGTATTATCATCTCTGGGGCATATTCACCTGTGCTGCTCTTCTCTTCCACTTCTGTTCAGTGCTCTGTCCCCACTCACTTTTGTCCGTCCCTTAATCTTCTTCAGGCAAGTGCCAGATAAGGGAGCATGATGGATATTGCTACTTGTGGTCATTGCCATTGTGCATGAGAGACCGCCAGTAACTTAATTTGTAGCCTTGTGGTTTATTTACTTTTTTTTTGCAAGCAGCTTTGGCCTCTTTCACCTCAGACCCTACGTAGTAATAACTGCAGTTTTAATTTAATAGTCTTGTGCTGGCTAGGAGATTTTACAAACTGATAACTGACTGCACCTATTCCCTAAATACCACTGCCACTGATGTGAAAGACAATAAAAGAGGACCAGAAGAGAGCCTGCTGTGTGCAGCAAGTCCTTGCAGCAAGCAGAGAAAGTATGGCAGAGCTTTAGGTAAGTGGGATATAATTAGCCATGTTGGAATTTGACCAGGATATCAGGGTTAACACTCCTGCTCCTGTGAGAAGTGCCTTGGGAGTTCCTCAGCAGCAGGCAGCCAGGACCTCTTGTTTTCATCACATTCCAGGCACTACATGACAGCTACCAAAATACACTTCGCCTTAATGAAACAGAAATGCTCATATGATACCCACAATTTAGAACCAAGGTATGAACTTTTCCCCAGAATTCATTCATTCAAATTTGTTAGTTGTTCAGAGTGAAAAAGACTTCTGTATTTTGGTTGTGGACCTTATCTATTAGGAAATATTAATAGCCCACATAGAGCCCACATAGGTTTTCTGAACAGCTCAATCTGCATGTGGTTGACTGGTAAGTTTAGAGATGGGCATTTCTTGCAGTGGGGTGTTATGCATCACCTGCACAACTCTGTTTGGAAAGAGCTCTGGCCATGGGCATTACACAGTGCTCCAGCCTGTACCTGGAGATTGCTGTGCAAGCTGAAGTCACAGTACTTACATCTTCCAGTACTCACGGCATCCAAGATATGCCCAGCTGCTTCTTCTGCATGTGCCTTTCGACTACTTAGTGTTTCTACCATAAATGAGCTACTCTAGCTCTTGCAGTATCAGCCTTCTTGAGGTCTTTCGTAGCACCATGTTTTTATTATTTTCCTGTGAGTCATGTTTACCATGGGCTGATGTAGCTCTGCGCTGCCCAGGAAGACTGCAGAGCCAAACAGCTGTTGGTGGTGGGAGAAATTAATCTTCTTTAATTCCTCTGGTAAATCTCTCCTTGATACCAGCAACTACCAAAGGGTTTTGGGAATGTGGCCAAGAATTTTGCACTTTTTTACAGACAGAGATATTTGCTGTATACCGATGTTTTTCATAACCCAAAATTATTAAACCGGGTGAATTGTATTCACCTAAGTTCATATTAGTATATTTGTCACAAGAAATTTCAGAACAATTCCATTATTTCTCCACTAACAAGAGATTGTGAGAGACTTTAGACTTTCTTATTTTATACGTGTTTCCATATGTTAGGCATGGGAGAGAAATGTATCATTTCTCTCCCAGACGTATTCCCTCCTGTGTAATGTGAATGTATTATGTGTAATCATATTCCAAGGCAATAAGATTAGACAAATTACTGTACTCTAAAAAGTGACATTAAAAATTGCCTCTCCATCTTTATTAGCTCCTTTTTATTAGTCAAATATGTTTGGTTTAGAAGAAAAACGATGTTTTTGATTCTGACCTCAGGCTTCCCAAATTCAAACAGAGCTATGGGTCAATAGCTGAATGAGAAAAGGATTATTGGAATGATTCAGATCCTTTTTGACACCTCAGCATCTTCAAATTATTGCTTATGTCAGGCATTGGTTATGCCTGACAGTGAAAGGCTGGGAACAAACACACGGTTCAGATAGTGATCTGTGTGTAGGAGTTCAGATAATCTTATGGTAGCTCTATACTCCTTGTGCCATATAAAAGGAACATAACTTTTTTCTACCGCTATAGTTAGAAAGACAAAATTCAGCCAATGTAATGAGTTAGAAATGTTTTATGTTAGTTTTACATAGAAGAGTGATTGTGTATCTTATTTTTGTGTTTTGTGCCAGAAAGTGTTTTGGAGACTAATCAAAGAAAATACATGCCAGGACAATTGATTTTGCTACAAGGTTATTAAAAAACAGTACTGCCACAAATGCTTGGCTAGAAAGGGCTATACAGAAGCTGTCTTCTTTCTGATGGCTTTGTGCAGCAGCAGAAGTCAGGGACCCCACATGAGCTTCTGTGTTACTGCAAACTTGATGCGTCTCCCTCCAGCTGAGAGGAGCCAAGGAGTAAAATTGCAGCTTCCCAGGTCTGTCCAGGCCATGCAGAAGATATGTTTGGCAGAAAAATGAAATTATCTCTTTTTCAACTCAATGGCATTTTTAGTAAAGTGTTTGTAGAGCTGAGCAGGTAGATTTTGGCCTTTAAAACACCCTTCACCACAAGATGAAGAGCAAAAATAAGATATCTATAAAGTGGCACATCCAAAACATAACTGTGGGTCACTGGGAGCTGGAAAGATACTGCTCTTGAGTCAGAAAAAGAGCAGTTAAGGAGAAGTAATATTGAATGAAAGTTAAAAAATAAGCAGCCAAAATACAGCAGCACCTGGTGACGCGGAGGAGATGGTAGCCAGTTCCACACCATTGGCTCAGCATTGCTTTACATTGTGGACAGACTGTTTGCGCTTCTTTAGGCTCCAGGTTTTGGCTGTGGCTGAAGGCAGATGTCCAGGCTCGTTGAAGATACTTAGCGGGTCCAGAGCAGTGTAGCAGTGCCAGTCACCTGGGGCTCTGCTGGAGTTCAGCAAATGCACAGCCTGGACACCATCATTGCTGCTGGCAGGTGAGGGTGCCACATCTACCCTTTCTAGCTCTAGTGAATTCAACTGTCACACAGGCAGCTAGGATGGAAATGGCTGGGTGGTAACCTGTCGTGGGGCTAAAAAATGAAAGTTAAAAACGATCAAGCCACAGTACGGCGACTGCCTTGCGCTGGCGGCCCTGGCGACTGCTTTCTGCTCCGGGGCCGCCTGCCCCCATGCCCGCATGGGTTTTCTTTTTTCGGTCGCCCTTTCCCCCCCACCACCACCTCCGGCGGCGTGGACGGCAGGCACTGCTGCTGGGAGGTGCGGCTCCGGTTCGATGCAGAGTTTCGGCGCTGTGCGGCCCCGGCTTTGCTGGCCAGCACGGGCGGTGATCACGCCGTCCAGAATGACTGCGGAAGGCGCCATCCCGGTCCCGGGCTGGGGTCGGCCATGGCCCCGCTCCGAGCTGAGGCGGGGCTGGGGCGCAAAGCCGGGCGGGCTGTGCCCACAGCCGAGGCGTGCGCCGGTGGGGGGCTGCAGCGGGGAGTGCGGTTCCGGCCCGGTGCGGAGT
>VYZS01032917.1:0-12781 GCA_013400695.1 Neodrepanis coruscans | reverse complement strand
GAGGGGGAAAAAATCAATCCCACATCCTAGCTCTGTATAAGAAATGTTTTCCATTCTTTATAGAAAATCTGAAGGACAGAATATTTTGGGACTACTTTTTTTCTCCCTAAGGTAACATTATTATCACCATTATAAGATAAGCTATCTTCACAATTACATCATTAATAATTTTAGCATTTACCTACATTTTGCCCACACTTATTGGTTCCATTTCCCACTTGATCTAATGCCACAAAAAGGAAGTCATCCTTTCAGTTACTCGTCTTTACCTGTGGTTAGAGGGCTGCACAGCCTGTACTTGCAGAAACCTCTACCTCTAGGGCCATTACACACGGGGACAGAAGTAAATCTGACCACTAGACTGTAAAATGCTATATGGGGAGCAAGAGCTATAAGGCAGTGAGTAGAACACAGTTGGTTTAGAAAAAATCTTGGCATCTACCGGAAGCAGTCAGGAAGACGATGTGGGAGCAGTCAGGAGATCCATGATCTGATGTCACTGATGGATTTGAGATGTGCTCTCCCCTCTGAAACCTAGATCCTACAACAAGGTGAGCAGCAAGGGCCTGCTCACAAAACCACACCTACAGATGCCTCTCCACTGAAAAAGCATGAAGCCATCATTACCAGTGTCACAGAAATCACTTATGGATCTAGAAGAAACTCCTGGCAAGAGCTCCTGAATGCACAACCTACATCTCAGGCGGGACCTTTTGAGGGTAAGGGAGGCAGGCAGAACCCACTTGCAAAATATAGCAGCTCATAGTTTCATTAGCTGTATGCACCGGATCCATGTCACTTCCTTTCAGCAACAGCACAGCCCCTGTTTGTCCTCCCCCACCCAAAGCTCTAGAGCTGGTGCTTGCAGAAGTGGAAACAGGGAAATGATTCTGCTGAAAACAAACCTGGAAAATGTAAATTGTTTTTACATTTTCTTCATTCAATTCAAGAAAGGAACATACAATCAAACAGTACTAGGATGCTAAACTGTGATTTTTAGAAGTGCAAGAAGCTTAGTTGTCATAAGGCAAAACTGGAGATAAGTCACGATCCAGCACCTCAGACAATTCCAGGATACATCACACTTCAAAAAGGTTTCTTACCTCTGACTACCTAATCCATTTTCTTTGAATTTTTTTTGTCTGAAATGCAGGAGATGAAAGAGAGCAACAGACTATCAGATCAACTAAATTCCTGCAGGTGAGAGAAAATATCCAGCTGGAAAAGGCAAGCCACTTGGTGGAAAACCTTTTTTTGCCCAACAAACTGGCAATACCCTTTCATAGCAAAGCAGCGCAGTACATTATTAAGTAATTAAAGAAAAAAAAAGGAATAAGGAAATTAAGACAGAATTAGAAGGATTTTCAACCCAGACATTCTCAAAAGCAATTATTTTGATCTCCTTCCTTATCTTCCCCATGATTTCCAAAACAAGAAGAAAATTTGCACAGTTCACAAGATCTCAGCTGTATTTGGTGCACTTCTACCTCAGCACTGCTGGCCTCAGAAGAAAGGAAGAACTGTATCTGCACCATTAGAACAGCAATTCAACAGTTCTTAAGTTAGTATGTGGTAAGGCAGATTTTTTTCTTCTCCACTTGAATGATAAACATTCTTTACACCGCATGGTTTTCAGAACTTGGTCCTTACCTTCAAGTCAACAAATACTTGTAGGCAGACAAACAACAGTGCCTTTTTCTAGTCCCAGTTTGTTTCCTGGTCTGTGCATGGGCAAGATGTTGAACAACATGTGGATATGACTGACTACTCTGAGAACAAACTCCTGAATGCAAAGTAAATGACATCCAAAGCAAGAGTTAATTACAGAGAATAACAGAGAAAAACTGATTGCAACCAATAATAAAACTGATGTTCAGGGCCATGTCTGAAATGTGAGGTAATGGACACAAATCTGTATTATGTCATATGTCAATAAAGGTCATTTCTGAGAAACAAATTCTATAATCCTAAGAATGAGGAAAACTTTCAGATAGCACTAAGCACACTCCTCTTTAAAGGGGTGGATCCCACCTCACCAGACAGCAAAGAAATATTTAGATATTTCAGCTATTCAAGTTTGTACAAATCCACTCTTACAAGCTTTCATTTAATGTCCTTGAACAATTACTAAAATTTCTATTTCATCATTGAAAAAAGTAACAGTGACCTTATTGGAGGATAACACTCACACTGGTATTCCTTATGAGTATCCCAGACACAAAGTATTCAGGTTGGCAATACCCAAAGTGAAAAACCTAAAAACTATCTCAGATGTATCACTGTGCCACTCCCGGGGGAGCAGAGAAATTACTTAACTTAGTTACCACACCATTCATTACAGACTGGTGGAGGAGTATCCAGGCCATCCAAACTAGGGGGTCAGAATCCGCCCGAATAAAACCTGACAAAAAAGCACAGCACTACCACTATTATAGATATCTAAATGAAATTATAAACAATCCATACTGAATATTAGCATGATGCATCTACATAAAACACACCCAGAGAGTTTCACAAAGCATTCAGTGACTCTCTTCTATTTGCCAGTAAATTCAAGACACGGCTTAGATTATACACACAAAATGAGCCATGAAAAGGTTGTTACAAAAACAATTATTTTATAGACACTTCAGTAAATGTCCTAGCAGAGATACAGGCCAACTGAATCACAGTCCTTCATCCCCTTGCACCAGGCTGGCTTTCTGCTACCAAGCTAAGAGAAACACACAGGGCTGTCCAGGTGCTCAAAGACCGAGTGTCTTTTTACAGGCTGCTTTCTTGGCATAGGAAAATCCATGCACTGCACAGCTGAGAGGTGCTTTAACAAATTCCCTCTAAAAACAAATTTATGTAATTTAAAAAAAAAAGAGGAAGCAATCCTCATGTGTAAACAAATATGCACAGAAACGTCATGACACTATTTGAAAGCCACCCTGTGCAAATCCAGCCAGAGAAAGAACACACTATATAAGAGATGTTTTTCATATAGGCACTGTAGACTACACAAAAACACCAAAGTTTATAGATACAAAACAAAACTGAACATTAATATTAAACTTTGATAACGTTCAGGGATCATTTGTTAATATGAAAGCACACAATTAATCCTAACCATTAACTAGACTACTGATAATTCAACTGGTGGGGTGGGGGGAAAGAAACCCCAAAAATCCACTTTATCAGTAAATACCTCCTAAAACACAAAAAGCAAAACCAACATCACAGCCACTGAATCCTATAAAAGTCTGGTCTCTGTAAGACCTTGAAGTAGACAATTCTTATATACAGTATTTTCAGACTGGGATAGGGAATTTGATGCACAGGTAATATACATTTCAACCTGAAATCTGATGACTTGACACAAATGTAGACTCTGCACTGATCAGAACAAGGACAAACCTGGGCAGGAACTCCAGCCCAGCACAAAGCACTAAACCTGTACTAGTACCACCCTAACAATGGCTAAATTCCTTCTTTGGCTTTTTAGACCAGATTAAGCCTTGCAGGCTTTTTGGAAACAGTATCACATCTCATTCTTGTAAATTAAAAATAGTCAGCAGAACGATTATATTAAACAGACTGTGACAATAAAATACTCAGTCTTTAAAGAAATAGAAAAAGTGTATGTTTTACACAGGCATATTAATAAAACAGGAGAGAAGACTGGAAAATTCATCTATCCCAGACAAGACAGCCCCCAGGGCACAGCCTAGACAGCTCTGTAGCCCTGCAGTTACAGCAACCTGTACAATTCAAATAAGGATCGACTGTCTTTTTGTAAGAAAAATACCCACTGCTTTTTTTCCCCCACAGAATTGAGGTTATTATTTTGAGTAAGAAACAAATATTAGAGAAAAAAAACAAGTCAGCAAATAAGCTTCATGGGACTATGGTATTTGGCCATTTGCTTCACATAAACTGGTCTAGTGGTAGTGAGTTCCAGACGAGAAAAAAAAAAATCAAGAACAAAATTAAAAGTTTACAATAAAACACATTTAGAAGGCAGGAACATACTTGCTTATCCCTCATCCAACACTTTTACCATTAGTTACTAAATAAAAGTTAGACTCAGCCTATACCAATTGTGACACAAGTTTGTATTTGTATCATTCCTCCACATGGGGAACAAATTCCCTCCCATGTCTCCATAGATTTTTACTTCAGCAATTGATGAATTAATGCCTTTAAAACAAGACTATCCTGACTCAGAATCTTAAGTCAAGTCACAAAGGTATCAGACAACTGAAGACCCAGGCATTTACCAGCCACTCAGCACTGCAAGGCCAACTGAGTACCTGGGAGAGTTTGGCACTTACACACTCAGTGGTACCCATCAGTAAAGCCAAGGTGTCTCTAGTCATGGTGGATTACAGAAATAAGCTTCTTTAACAGTCTAAAATCAGTTCACTGCTGAGACTGGAGCCTCAACAAAGGCTTGAACTGCATTAATGGAGTTTAAACAACACTAGAAGTGGAAGGGAAGAGAGACCCTTAATGTTTGGAGGTTTTTCCCTAGAAAAAAATAAACTGATTAATAGTAGTCACACGCAAAATAAGAACAGTTAGCAGGCAGCAAGACTGCTTTCTGGTCAAGTGCATGTTTTTAGTTTACTTTTTTTACAGCAATACTTGTAGCTCATACATCGGTGGCCTGTGAAGAAGCCCAGGCCATTGACCAAGTACCTCCCTACAGAAATCAGTTCTGATTATTAAACTCTCTGGGTGTAAAGATTAAAGAGTATGACTTACAACCCAATTCACCAGGAAGTACCAGTTTGTTGTTTCCCAGAAAAGCAAAGGTAATCAGAAAAAGATTCCAAACAGTTTGGTCCAAGTCTTAATACATTGTATTTGAAAACACTGTTTCACTTGGAAGGCTAACAACTTTGGTTCTGGCGTCAGTATCAAAATCCATCAGCAAAACCTCAAAAATCCTACAGATCAAGCACTCAAAGAAGCCAAGAACTCGTTTCAGACTCTAAAATTAATGGCTTCGTATTTTCCTCAAGAGCACCTTTACATTTTGGCATACATATTCCTTTCAACCAATTTCTCACACACAAATCATTTATCCTGACACACTTTCAGTCACAACACTACAGAAACAAAAGTTCTATAAATTTGTATCCAGAAACATCTTTAAGCCATCATATCTGGTACCTACAGAACACCAAGAATCCAGAAATAATTACTTTGTAAGACAAGTGTTGAACAAAGCAATTCAAGTTTTCAGAGCTATCTCCTAAGAACACACTTCAAAGGATTCTGGATGAATGTCTAACTCCAGTTACATATTACATGATACCATTTACACTTTTAAACTGATAGCTGCAAGTCTTGGTCAATAAAGAAAAAAAAAGAAAATCACACACCCCCTTCTGTACAATGGAGGAATCTTCCTGATCTTGCTTGTCATGAAAATTTTCTTCTTTCTGATGCAACATCTGCTTTAACAATACACTATAAAGAACATCAGTTCAAAATGAGTATTTGATGGATCCCACATTTAAGACGAGAACATATCCTCTTCCAGACACATCTGAATCAGTCAGAGGTTGCTGCACTTAGCCCACCCCCAGATCTGCATCCTCCTCTCATTCCTGTCACCATCCACATCAGCGTGCCAGCTGAGAAAAATGGAAGAACTCTGTCCAATTTATGATTTTATCATCCAAGACAGCTTAAAACACTTCGCTGTAGGTCTTCGTTAGCACAAGTCACATAAGGTTGATGGAAAGGTACAGTTCCAGAAAGCCTCAAAGAAATTTAGATCAGAGCTATTATGGCCCCATCTCCAACCCTGTGTCTCATTCTCTTCAACAGGAAGTCCCACTCCCACCCCCTTACCAGGATGATCAGCCAGTTCAGAGACACGATCCAGCCAAAATTCAACAAAACAAAAAAGCAATTAATTACCAGCCTGATTAACTCCCTGACTTCACTTAGCCACAAAGGCTTCCTTGCCAGCAGGGGAAGACACACAGTCAAGAAGGAGAGAGGACCACCACAGCCACAGTTTAAGGTGCCAAGTTCCCTGACAAGCCAAAGCAAAACTAAAATAGAGCTGCTTCAGAAAAGAGTGGTCACAGCCTCCTCCTCCTCTGCAAGCAATAACATTTGTACAGCCATGAAGTCAGTTCAGGCAGTTGATCCAACTGAAGCTTAACATTTTTCTGTACAACCATTTTCAGCTGGATCAGCAAAGAAAGATTAACTTGGGGAAAACGGATCCTTTCAGTGAAAGCGTCGGTAGGAAAACCAAAGCTGCTTTGGTGGCAATGCAATAACACGACTGTAGAGGACGTGTTACATCTTAGCTTGATTGAATTTATCCTTCATTCTCTGCAGAAAAAGAAAGGCAATATACTCCAATGTCACTCATTAAAATTGAGATCTCAATTGAGACTGAACAAGTGAGCTGTAATTTTAATATACGTTCAACTGATGAAAATAAAACTCCAAAAGTGAGACTAAAGCCATGATTTCACATTACTTTAAACCACGCTTGCTTGATAAGATGGCAAAACAAATAAAAATATAAATAAACTTTGACTCCTTCCCTAAAAAAAAAGAAAAAGGTCAGGAGAGTGTCTGATGAGTGCAGTAAGTAGGACAGAACCCCTAAGTCATCAATTACACCAGCTTAGGCTGCCATGAGAATCTCTGACCTGATAGATTCTGTAAAACAACTTTTCTAAAGTGCAGAAGATTTAATTTATATAGCATTGGGCAATTCCATTTTTTTCCAGTGTTATGCAGCTCCATCAATATTACTATTGGAATAAAACCAGTTACAGGCAGGATTCAAGGATCCTGTACAGTGCTGTAACAAGCTCTGTAAAAACACACTATAAAAAAATTTACTACAAAATCTACTATCCCAAAAGCCCCTGTTCCTGGGGAGGCAAACACTTTCACAAGGATTTTCCCTGTCATTTCAGAAAGCTTTTATCCCACCACCTTCATTGTGGTAGGAAAGAAAACCACTCACAGATCATTCTAACACCAAGCAGCTCCATCAGACTAAAAAATCCAAGAGTCAGAAGTCTTGTGAGTTTTAAGAACTCAGCGTGGCTTGTTGGCCTGTTTGCACAATTCCTCCAGCTACCAATACAAAATCGGAGAGTTTCACAACATTAGGGTGAGGAGATAAACAAACTTGTTTATTCTGTCTAGTTTATATGCACCTTCAGTTTCCACACATTTAAGATAAATAATAAATGCAGGAAAGTAATTCACAGGCTGAAAAAGAAATTTTCTGCTAATAAGGATTTAAATGGCTGATCTGAATTGCACTTCATATGTATGCTTTAGGAAGAAAGAATCTTTGATGTGTTATGCTTAGACTTCTGTAAATCTGAATTTTCACTGAGGCTTAAAACCAACACTGTATTCAATTACAGACTAAAGAGAGTTTACTGTAGGATAACTCAGGCTACCAAGAGTCTTAGAATCACAGGCAAGGATGAACACATCTCAAATCCATTTTTTTGGACGTCATTCACATTTTTATTTCTCCATAAGACTTTTGCTAAGGGAAAAAAAACAGCATTTCCACAGAGAATTGCCAAGAGATGAAGAAATGGAAAACACACGCAGATGAACAGAGAAACAGTATTGTTTCTCTATGGTAACTATTAACTTCTGCATAATCATAAAAACCATTTTAGCTGCAACTATAGATCAATAGGTCAAATAGAACTGAGTCAGAAATTTATTTAAATATTTACACTTTTTGCTACAAGCCATACCTAGACTGATACTGTAGCCAAAGCTATCGGCTGTGCCTTCCATTTTACACACTCTCCCCGTTCAGGAGCCTGTCTAGAGAGGTAGAATGATCAAAAACACTAAACAAGAAGAAAGCAAACCAAAACCCCCTTAAACGGTACAAACAGACACTGTTGACAGTTATAAGCACCCTCCACTCTGGACAGCTGAATTACGAAATACTGACAACACTGAGAACAGAGCAGCACATAAAAAAGCTCCCTTATCATTTCATAAACCATTAATGAGCGGGTTACATAAATCTCCTGGACCGAAGGAGTTGTAGACCGGAGCTGCTGCAAGACATTAACTCTCCTTTGAGGGGATGCATCATTTCATTCTCGAAGCCTGTTCATCTCCGTGAGCGCAATAAAAGCAGTTAAGCGCATTCCGAACGGGAGCTGCGTTTTAACCCTTGGTGACCCCGCGAGCCCGAGCGGGGCGATGCTCCCCGGCCCCGCCGCAGCCCCCGCCCCGCACGCTGTTGCTCATCCCCCCCCGATGCTCCCGAACCCGGCCGGCTGTTCCTTTGTGCAGCCTGGCGGGGCTGCCGCACACGCACAGGCCACCGGCCAAGCCACGAACGGGCTGAAAAGGGACGGACGAGCCCCGCTGCCCACGGGGGCCCTTCCCCTGCAATTCCCGCTGCCAGGCTGGGTCGGCAGCGCCATCGCCTCGGAGCCTCGTCCCGATGCCTCCCGAACTTCACAGCGCCCCAGCCCCGGCTGAGACGCGGAGGAGGATTCCGGGGAAGCCCCAACTTCCCGGAGCCGGCGCTCGCTCCCGCGGCCGCGCAGGGGCGGCAGGCGATACAAAGCGCCCGGGAGCGGCCGCGCCGGAGGGACCCTCTGACGGAAACCTGGCCGGGATTCAAGGCCTACGAGAGACCGCAGGCACGGGCAGCCCCGGGAGAGCCTCAGGAAACGGCGGCGCCCCGGGGGTCGCCACCCCGACCCGGCGGCTCCGTGCTCCCCGCAGGGCCCTCCGGTGCTGAGGCCGCNCGGCCGCCACGCCCGCCCTCGCCGCCCGCCACGCCCACCGCGGCCGCCCATTGGCCACGCTCGCCACGGCCCGGCCTTTGGATTGGTGAGAGGACCCGCCCGTCAAAGGCGCGGCCCCGCCCGGCCCCGCCCCGCCCACGGGCCCTGGGTGTTTTATTCACGCCGGGGCTTTGGCGCCCCCACTCAGCCGCTGTCGGCCGCGATTGGCTGCGGCGGAGGGAGCAGCGTGCGGGGATTGGCTGCCCGAGCTGCCACTGCCGCGCCGGGCCCACCCCACAACTCGGGGCTCGGCGACGCGCGCGGGGTCAGCGCGGGAGCGCGCCCGGCCCGTGTACCGGTGGTGCTCCAGGGGGGATGCGCCTTCCAGCGGCTCTCCGGGGCTCTCGTCCCCTCACAGCTGCGGCAGCGGTGGTACCAGGAGGGTGGCTCCCGCAGGCCCAGTGCCACCTTGGCTTCCCCCGGTAAAGCCACACAGGAGAGTTCCCGCCTTCCCCGGGGGCTGCAGAGGGACCCGCTGCCAATGCCAGCGCTCCAAAAACCGAGCACGTAATGTCCCTCGTCAGCCAGAGGCCAGGCTGGCAGGAAAAACGCGAGTAGGCTCCTTTCTGCATAGAAATGCACGACTGTCACTTTTTGAGAGCCAAAATGTTCTCGGGCTATCCCTCCTCCGGCCCAAGAAACATGAGCGTGCTTCCCTAGGCAATACCAGGTGCTGCGTTCAGCACTTCAAAGGGAAGTTACCCAGGGGAATCCTCCGGGAGCAGCACCCTTGTGTCTGCGCACATGGGTCTTGGCCCGAACCCATCCAGAATGCGTATTTCCAACAGCTGGCTCCTCTCACCAGACTTTCAAGCTGCTACTTCGTCCAAAATGCAAGCCAGAACAGTTCCCGAAGCATTTAGCTTGGGGGAAAAAAATAAAAATTAGGACATTGAAATGCAAAGATTACATGAGGTTTCTCTGCATTATTATCTTCTCCCTGCATGCACCATTCCCCTTTTTCCTCTTTGTTTTGGAATCAAGCAAAGAAACAAGCAACAAAGAACATGGATCTCAACGTTGACTGGCAAACATCCAGAAAATAAGGCAACTGAAATCACTGGAATTTCAGAACATGGTGTGCAAAAATCATTGACCGAGTTCCCATAGGAAGTGCTTGGGCAGAAGTATGACCATGACACTGCCTCTGAATTTCAAACTGATGCTCTGACCCCAAATCATCCCCTGTTCATAAATTAAACTGAGAAGATACAGAGGGTTTTTCTTACATCTTCTTGCATATCTCTTTGCTTGGAAAGTTAAACAGAGGCAGAGAGCTACCTTCCCTCTTACAGTTGCTTCTCAATTACTTTCAGACTGCTGCTCTCAGCCAGCAGTACAACACAGCTACGTTTAAGCCAAATGTTCCAAAATGACAAGACAAATCAGAAATTTCTAAGTTTTCTTCATCCCTGACATTGCTCTTAAAATAATGCATTCCCAGTAGCTTCAGTGTAGCTCTGCATCTATTTCACAGTGTCTGGATTTCTGACAGAAATTTTTATAAAACATGGTGTCTTAAATCTTAATTCCTATTGAGCAATTTCCATACTATCAGAAGCTCTGCTTCCAAATGAAAAATATTTGAGGGCTGGCCAGGACGTGCTATTGTAAATAAAATTCTAATGTATGCTTCAGCTATATATAGCTTTTACAGATATTTATGAGACAACTAAATTCATTTGTTACCATTACTGTTTCTCTGCTCAGCAGATAACTTGACCTCCCCATATGGTTACCAAAGGGCAAGGGGGCTGTGGTGGGAAGGGAAAGGAAGATGGCCATGGAAGTCACCTGTCTGGACAAGCTGAGCACCCCACATAGCAGACTGCACATTCACAGTGCTGCCCTGCAGGTCTGAGTCACATTCAGTGTAGTCAAGTCTTCCCACAGAGATTCCATGTGTGAGGAAGAAATTAGTTCTCCAAAGTCTGATGCTGAAAGCAATGCTTCAAGTGCCTTGTTATCCTTATGGATAAAAAAGAATTGGGAGACATTTCATAGCCTTCCCAAGAAGCCAAACTCAACTGCCCTTTTTCACCTTTTCTTTAAGATTGAGAAGAGGGCTCCATGGGTAATACACAGGATTAATGGTCTTCGCTGTTGCTTTCATGCCCACTGACTCCTGTCAGCTGTGCCATTCTAGCTGAGATCCTTCCTGGTCTCAGTGGGACAGCAGGATAGTACACTATTCCCTAAGGACCTGAGAATACATTACACACATTCATGACAGTGCAAACTGCTTATCCTCATTGCAGATACCCAAAGGCTTAACATGATTCTTCCCTATTGGTTATCTAAAACAATTTCAGTGATTAAATCTCCCTTCTTTAATCACATCGTAATATTATCCCTTCTAGGAACAAACCATACCAGTATAAATACTAAAACATAAGCATTTTTATGCTGCTGTAACTGTGCTCACCAAGAGGAATCTTTTTGGCATTATATGTAAAACACTCGGAGTTTGTGTGTGTGGATGAGCATGAAAACTTTCCAAAATACTTCTAAAAGGTGCCATATTGTCTGGTAGCAACATTAATCTACTATGGGAAGTAAATAAGCAAGTACTCAATGGGCTCTCTCCTGTCATGCTCTGAGCAGATCTGAACAATATGGTTGCTAAATCAAAACATCCTGTTTGAACAGTAGTAGTGCTGCATCAGAGGTGAGCAAGCAATTTCAGAGAATTTCAGGAAAACTTCAGTATAGGAAATAAAAGGTAAAGGGTTTTTTGCAGGGTTTCTGAAAAGGAGAAACTTCCAGAAGATGCAAATTTTGAATGGTGCAGCCCTATGTTAGCACAGCTATATATTAATCTTGAAATAGTGGGCATAAATATATTGAATAAGCAAAGCTATGCAGTTGCCATCATTAATACAGAAAGGATATGAATAGCAAGAATCCTTTAAGATCTGTATTCCATGGAAAAGCATCAGCCAAACAGCTTGTCAAGAGCCACAGTCTATGCATATCAAAAGAATATGCTCTAGCACAAGATATTTGATTTATGCAAGAGGAATTTGACTATACCTTCTATCTTGGTTCTCTAGATGTGATTAATCCCACAGGGCAAATATTTCATTCAAATTCTCTTTGCTTTCATTTTAGAATGGGAATTTTCCCCCCATGACCATTACTTCTTTTGCTGGAGCATTGGAGTCTGTAGCTTTCAATTTATTCACTGCAGGTGGTATCTGCACAATGCTACCAAATGCTAGATGGCATCTATTAGGAGCACAAAAACCCTCATAAAATTATTTCAAAGTACACATGCCCCATCAAGGGGATGAGTAGACTCAGTCAAGTGTCCTACTTAAACACATTATGTAAATTCAACTTTAAGTTCAAATGTATCTAATTTAGTGTCACATAGTACAAAAGAAAACATCTCTGCTTCCAAATCCCTCCAAATAGATCATTTTATGGGGAGGACTGGACCTCCTAATTATTATTTTTATAAATGTGTTTTAACTTGGCTGTTCCGTGGCTGGGAAGGCTTCCTTTCTTAGTGGGGCTCTGTGTATAAGATAACCAGGATTAAAGACCACAACCAATGACTGAATAAGAAAATCCCTGAGAAGAGAGGAACAGCTGGAGAGAGGCCAAAGTCTCTGCCAAGAGATGCTTCAGTGAGTGAGTGCATTCACTCTGATGAGGGAGGCCAGAGGATAGCTCTTGAGAAACAGTTCCTGAATTAGCTTTCAGTCTTGTTATCTGGCAATGAACTTTATAGCTTTCACAACAAGGAGCAGGCTTCACAATCCAGCCCAGTGTCCTTCCACTGATGACATAATGGATGTTGCTAGGTGGTAAGAGAAAGATTGTCAGCTAGGGAAACCTGTTAGTGAAGGCTTGAAATGTTCTTTTTCCTTATTAGGTGTTGGTTTTGGCATGAGATCAAAACTGACGGTGCAAAAGGATGGTTGCCAGCAAAGTAATAATGAGAAAAAGGATTAAACTGGGTTTAA
>VYZS01032912.1:0-10139 GCA_013400695.1 Neodrepanis coruscans | reverse complement strand
TTCCCTTATTCACTGAGTCTGTAACACCCTCATAGGCAGCCACCAAATTTGTCAGGCATGATTTGCCCTTAATGCAGTCATGGTGGCTGGCACCAATCACCTCTTGATTTCACACGTGTCTTCCCATAGTTTATAGGAAGTCTTAAGTTTCTCCTTTTCCAATTAGTGGAAACTTCATTATACTGCCATGACTTCTCAAATATAATGGATATTGGCACTTCTTTGGCCAGTTCCTTCAGGACCGTCAGATGTGTTTCATCAAGTCTTCTGGACTTGTGCAACTCCAGGTTCCCTAGACATTTTAGATCCTGACCTTCAAGAGTGATTATCTTCAATATCCAAGTCCCTGACTTTGTTTTCTGTGACTTGGACAACATGTCTGGAGCACTTGCTGATGAAGACTGAGGCAAAACAGCCATTGAGTAAGCCAGCCATCTCCCTATCATGAGTAACCAGTCTCCCATATCCTTCTGGAGAGGGCACACATTTTCCTTATTTTATCACCAAAGTACCTATAGGAACTTTTTTACCCTTGTTCCTGGACACGTTTAATTCTGTAAGAGCTCTGTCTTTCCTAACTTGATTCCTGTCTGCCTAGACAATTTCTGTGCTTTCCTCATAGGCTTCCTGTTCTTGCTTTCATGTTCTGTAGGCTTCCTTTTTGTCCTTAAGTTTGTCCAGGAGCTCCTTGTTCATTTACACAAGCCTTCTGGCATTTTTGGCTGACTTCCTTGTTGGCATGCATTGCTCTTTAGCTTGGAGGAGGTGATCCTTGGGTTTCTCTTGGCTTTCTTGGGTTTCTCTTCCCTTCAGGGTTCTATCCCATGACACTCTATCAAAGCAATCTAAGAAAAGGTCAAAATCTCTTCTCCTGAAGTCCATGGTAGTGAGCTCCCTGAGTGCCTTCCTTGTTGCCCCAACGATCTGAAACTCTACCACTGATCACTGCAGCCAAGGTTGCACATAGGCTTCACGTTCCCCACCAGTCACTCCTTGTTGTTGAGAATAATGTCCAACATAACACCTTGCCTTTTTGGCTCCTTCTATTACTTGGAGAAGGAGGTTGTCATCAATGCATTCCAGGAACATCCTGGATTGCTTCTGTTCTGCTGTGTTACTCCTCTAACAGATAACTGAAGGTGGCTAAGTCTCCCACGAGGACCAGGCTACTCACAATATGTCCATAGAGGGCCTCATCAGTTCAGTTTTCCTGATCAGGTGGCCAATGGCAGACCCCCACTATAAAGTCACCTGTCCCTACCCTCACTTTAATCCTAACCCAAAAGCTCTCAGTCAGTTCATCATCCATCCCCAGGTGAAGCTCCATGCACTCTAGATATTCCTTGACATAGCAGGTAACATCTCATCCTCATCTCCCCAAACAAGTCTACTAAGAGCAAACATTTTGTCAGAGAGAAACAGGACTAGGTTGCTCTATATGGGAAAATATGCAGAGCTGAGAGCTACAGTAAGACAAGTGTGTTAGTACCTTTTCAAGTACTCAGAACAAGAAAAGCAGAGCAAGCCTTATTTTGTGAATCTCATCAACCATGAGTAGGATGATCCCTGAGCAAGTTCACAGAGACTAGGCAGGTCTGAAATCAAACCATGAAGTAAAGTTTGATCAGGATCTGAACCAGCAAGACACACAGCCAAGCACTGGCACAGCTGCAGGGTAGTTCAATGACCAACTGCTTGACCGTTTTTGCAGCTCCCAAGCAAAGCAAGGAGCCCCAGTGTTGCTTTTCACAACTCTTTCATAGGACTTTGCACAACAGCCTCATCCCAGGTTATACAGCTGAAATATGTTAGAAGCAGTCTTGAGCACAGGTAGCCAAATCCACATCAGAGGTAAAATAACTAGAACATCAGGCCCCAGTAAACTTTTGAAGTTGCACTGCCCTCCCATAGGAAAAGTATTTTCCTTTCATTCCATGAACATCATCATTTGTCCAAAGAGCTTATTCAACCATATCTCCCACTTTGTAACTTTGCAGCATCGTAGGAAAAACATACCTCAAGACAAGCAACTACATAAAAACGTGTTTTGAGGTTCAAAACTGGAAAAGTGACCAAGAAGCAGTTCTGGTTCAGTAAGTTTTTAATGGTTTACTTGGCTGTTTGAAGTACATTTGTTCTATTTTTGTTTGCCAGAACCAAGAGAAACCAACATAATGTCAGTGGTTAGAAGCGATTTGCTTTTGCAGCCATCATCTGGAGACAAGATCAGAAAACAAAGGTTTCTTTTCTTGCACTCTTGATGTATACTTCTTTCTGCTGTTCAACTGAAGCTTTTCAGGTTGGAAGAAGGAAAATTATCAAACAAAAAAAGCCCTATGTCAGGCTGCCCCCAGGTGAGACAATGATTCATGTCAGGAGAAAAAGAACATTTTTTCCTCTCCCTCATATTTCAGGTGTAGGGTATAAGAATTGGGTATAAGTTGGGTATAAACTCCAAGTTTATCTCTTAAGCCCAACTTAAATTTCAGCTCCTCACCACCTTCTGAAACAAGAGCATAGGTAGATAAAACAGATAAAGGTGGAACAAGAACCACACAGAGTTCTGTCCCTTATGGTGGTCCCTTATGTCCCTTATGGTTCAAGACATCTATTTTTCAACCTTGCAACTAGTCCAGTAGAAAACATATGAGCTGGCCATTCTTTACAAAGTGATCAGAAACAAGTTGTGAGAGTACATAACATTTCCTGAGATCATTGTCTTGCAAGCACCTAGAGAAAGTGATGAAGAAGTTAGAAGTCTGTCAAAATTTTGTTCCATGTCAATTATTTTAAATTTCTTTGTTGAATAATAGCATTATTGAATTGGTGAAAATATTAAAAGATGACTGTGTATATTATACGTATGAAAGGACTGTCAGAGATGTGAAAAGCAAGCTAGATACAAGGTCTCAGGCTAATGATGCAGTAAATTAGCCTGCTGTGATGGAGAATGCCTGTATGCAAGTAGAAATTATTCTTCAGTGTGTAATTCTCTTCTTTGAAATGTCATTTATTTAAGTCCTTCATTCTTTGTAGTGTCTATATATATAGTTCCACTTAGATAACATGATGCAGCCTAAATGATCTGCAATTGATAGAAGCACACACAGTAAAACTTTTGCTTGGCTTTAATGTAAAAGTGAAGTTGATCTGTCCCAAAGCTTTGATGATAAAAAGATTTTGAATACTTCATGTGCATGGATAAGTAACAAGCATGGTGCCCTCCTCTCCCTTTCAGTTTTTACAGCATAATGGCCCTTCTACAATGACACTTTGCTGAGAAGAATTCAAATAGCCAGTTCAGCAAACCAGATGCAGTCATGGGATGTGACTATTCTTTGTTAGACACACTGCAAGAATAGATTTTTAGCCAGCTAATAAGACTGGAAACAGACCTGGACACATAAAATGAAAAATTCAAAGCTGAGCCTATAAACAGCTCTGTGTTTTTTATTTAGCTAATTTAATTACATGAACTAAAAACAACTAAAAAGACCAAATAGCAACATTCTTCTTTAGCTTTATGCATTTTAAATGCTGTGAGTGTTTTCTTGTGGGAGAGAGAAGAGAGGCACACTCAGCTCTCTCTGAAAGCAATTAAATACTAATAACAGAGGGTGACATCATGCTGCATGACTTCTTCAATTAGAAGACCAAGTCATTTCTGGCTTAATCATTCCCACTTGTTAATTCATTCTCTAGAAGACTTAGCAGACCTGCTTCTTGTCCTTATTTATAATAGGATTTCTGATTCTTGTTTTCTAACCTGACGCCTTTTTCCATTCTGAGCTCTTATTTATGGATATTGACATGTTGTTATAGCCTTCTCGTTTTCAATCTAAATGGTGTTCTAAATCTAAATGACTGACATTGCAACCATCTTCTTCAAAGTAAATACAGCAACAAGTTACTACCCTTTTCCTTAAAGTTAATAAACATCAATAACTTCAGAAAAAAAAATGAAAGTGAAATTTTGTTTATATCCTCAAAACAGGCTTGATTCTTAGAAGTCATTTTCTGTTGAAGTCATTGTACATTATCTACTTTCTAATATTCAACAGACCTCTCTGATAGTTAATAGAGCTCCTAATCTTTTTTATGATTTTTACTGATTTGACAGTTTTCATCAGGGTAATGATTTACAAGACTTGAAAGAACCATAATTTGGGCTCTATTGAGGCTTGCCTGAGCTGAACACGTCCTGGACAGCATGATCCAAAGAAAACTTCACCCCAATTTAAGCAAAAAATTATAAATATTATGACCTTTTGCAAAAAAAGTATATAAAGAGAGGAGAGGAAAAAAAAAAAAGAAAAGAAGGTTTCAGAAAAAATATAGGTGGTGAGTAAAGAACAAATATCAGCAAGAAAAAAAAAAGAACAGGATCTTCAATATTTTTGGAGTAAAGAAGACACATTGGAAACAAATCTGGCAAATTTTTTAATATTATTTTTAATGTCTTTTTTCATTAAATTTAAAAACATCAATATCTTCCAAATGAAGTTCACATAAATGCCAGTAAAACATCAGAATTTAAGGTGCCACCTGAACTGAAGCTTCTGTCCACATTTTTAACGATATCTTCAATTTTTTTCTCTGTTAAACACTTCAGAAATTTCATCTAATAACTCATTCATATAGCCCTGCAAAATATCTACTAGTATCTCTGTTTCACAGGTGAAGAAAGATTAAATAACTTTCAGGCCACAAGAAAATAATGCTTCAGAGCCAAATTAATGATTTATAGTTTATAATTCTGCACTAAAATCATTAAATCACATCTTTCCATCTAGCCATGCCTATTAACAAACTGACTTCCAAATTAACAGTGAAACATGATCTCACAGTCTTTCTGCAGTTTGTGTCTTCTTACTTCTTCCTTTTTCAATGAAGTGTTCACAGATGTCGTTTCCTAGTGAAAGCTAAAATACTGGGACCTACCTGGGGTATGATATTAATGTGGAAAAGTCCCTGTGTGACAAAAGTGATCCAGAGCTTCCTGCAGCTTTCTACAAAGTGTCATGCATCTGGCATCTGCACCTGGTGAAAAGCTATTCAAAAGAAAACAGTGGAGCCATTTTCTAACGGCTGCGTGTGTGCCTCCCACAGAGAGCTGCAGCTTCTAGCTCAGGATATGGACAGGAGCTCTGTTACTGCTCTGTACTTTTTCAACGTGAGAAACTATCGTGCCATTTTAGGCGGCTCTTCACAACTAAGTAGCTTGGGCCATTAGCCTGCCAATGTTACCTTCTCTCCCAGTTGACAGTGGGCAAAAATCTCTAGCAATCATCTTCATTAAGTGCTATTGTCTCTCATTTTGCAACAGAGTGTAGGAATAGAAATGAAAACATTGCAGTTAGATCTACAAGGGCTATTTTTTTTTTCAAATTACTAAAACCCAATAATTCAGGTAACATCTTCTGAAGATCTCCCTAGGTATTTGCTTCTTGTATTCTGCTCTGCCTTATCACTCATTTTTTGGGTAGCCATTTTATTTCCACTTGAACAATGTGGAAGAAATCCTCATCCCTTTGCAATCAAAGGTAATGGTGAATATTCCCTTTGTGTCAAGGTTTTATCACGTGCATGTGTGTGCACAGTATAGAAGCTTCTTCATATTTTATAGTATTCCAAATATACTCTTTCTACCTGAGAGACATATATTAGCAATATACTTCACAGCAGTAAATCTTCAAGGATAGAGGGAGAAATTAGTCCTGGCAAAATTCCTGGAATAATTAGGGTGACATTAAGACTCAGTTGTCTCACAGCATCTGATTCAGGAACTAAGAACCACCTTGCAAGGACATGTGAAGGTTTTACCACAGAAAGAAAGCTAACATGTTTTGATTCCTTTCCTAGGCTGGTCATATTGGCAGTGGAATATTGGCAGTGGGTCACAACTGAATATTAATCATTTGGAAGGAAGTACAGTCTCACTGAGTAGATATACACAAGGTATTGTAATGTGAAGAACATACAAATCCTGATTTAAAAATCTCAGAATAAAGGGAAGAGAAGAAGGGGGATAGGAAGACACAATGATGGGCTGACAGATTGCTTACAATAACAAATTACATTATGGACACTTTGTTTGAAAGCCTTCATGTGAACTGAGAGTTGATCTGACAAGTAGATGTTTTTGCAGAACAGGGAGAAAATTTTCCTGAAGGAATGTGGAAAAAACTCTTCATACCTTTTTTGGTTGGCTAGGCTGAGGTCAAGTCAGGTCATAGCCTACCTCCAAGCTTTGAGGTCTGGATTCTCTCCAAATTACCACAGCTGCTGCTAGGCTGAGGAGAGAGCCAGGTCCAGTTTTAACTCCTGTTTCGTAAAACACGTAAGAAAAAATTTCATCCAGCTTTGCTGCCAAAATGGAACCACAAAAAATTTGCCAGTGTGCCAGCTGGTCTCAGTCCCATCCTTCTCATCCTTCATTAAGTTATGAGACAATGGGGAGACAGGGGAATGGGCTTCAAGCACACAGCTCATATTAAGGCTTGATGTACCCTGTAAGCAGCACCATTAGGTCCATGAGACAGCAATGTGCAGTCAGGACATGATAGCTGGGAAGGACTGAAGGTTTCTATGCAGCCACTGTCACCTGCAGCTTGCTGTCTTCTGCACTTATCATCCTTGGATATTCATAGTCTGGCTGTTTCTTCAGAATCCACCTAGGGAAATACCTTCTGAACTGGGAAGCATAAATACATCAGCTTAACCATAAAGTTTTTCAAGTGCATCCAAGAGCAGCCAGACTACTGAGGCATTTGTGGTTCCTCATGTGATACAGGGAATGCCCAGACCCTGCAATGAGGAAGAAAGGATGAGCACTCTCACCCATACTGGATTAGGTAACTGTATTGCTTATAGGCTGTTAAGTTGCTGGTTGCAAGCTATGAATTAGAGAGTTGGAAACCTCATCAATGAAGCAAAGAAAAAATTAGACTGCTCTGTACAAAGGGGATTGAGCCCTTATTTGACATATTTGTATGCTTTCTCCACTGGAATAAAATTTTCTTTAGGGAATAGCTTGTCCTGTAAATTTGAGAAATATAAATGGACTATGGCAGTTGGTGTGGATTTCTGTAACTATTACTTTTATGAAAATATTAGCTGAATGATTTATAATCATAGAATCATATCACATCACAGGTTGGAAGGAACCCTTAGGTATCATCAAGTCAAACATCCTGTTCCTCACAAAAAAAACCCCTAAAACTAAATCATGTGACCAAGAGTGTCATCCAGACTGTTCTTGAATTCTGACATGCTTGGTGCCATGGCCTCTTCTTGGGAAGCATATCCCTACCTCTTCTTCAGGTGAAGAACCTTTTCCTAATGTCCAGTCTGAACTTCCCATGACTCAGCTTTTTCCATTTCCTCATGCCCTATCGCTGGTGGCTAGAGAGAGGAGACCCTCACCTACCCCTCCACTGATGCCCCCTGAGGAAACTGTAGACTATGATGGGGTCAGCCTTCTCTTTCCCAGGCTGAACAGATAAAGTGACCTCAGGTGTTGCTCATAAGTTCTGCCCTTGAGACCTTTCATCATCTCAGTCATCATCCTCTGAACATAGTTTTATTTCCTTACGTTGTGATGCTCAAAACTACATACAGCGGTCAAGGTGAAGCTGCACGAGTGAGAAAAAGGCTGGGGCAATCACCTCCCTTGACCAGCTGGCAACTCTGTGTGTGGTGCACCCCAGGACATGTTTGATCTAACAGGGCACTGCTGACTTGCCATCAATCCAAGATGCAAGATTTCTTTCCCTTGGGGTTGGTCTCCAGTCTCTCATTCTCCAGTTTGTACGTATGAGGATTAGCCCATCCTAGGTGGAGAATCCAAAACTTGCTCTAGTTAAATTGCATACAGCTGGTGATTGCAAAAATCTTTTGTCTATCCTGTTCTTTCTCTACTCTTGATGAACTACACAGTTCCTCCTAATTTAATGATACCCCTAATTCAGTATCACTGGATAATATAATGTACATTTCACTCTTTCGTCCAGGTCATTTATAAAAACACTGAACAGCACTGGCCCCAAAACTTTTCCCCTAGACCTCTGGGGAAACCCATTGTTGACTAGGCCACCAGCCTTATGTGCCCCTTTTACTATAACCTGTTGAACCTGAACCCATCTACCAATTGTTCACCAATCACATTATGGATTTGTCTAGCTGTATGCTGGACATTTTGTCCAGAAGGGTACTGTGAGAGACAGTACCATAAGCTTTGTAAAAAAATCCCAAACTACCAGCTTCCTTTGGTCAGCTAAATGGGTGGGCTAGTCATAAAAGGAAATTAAGTTGATTAAACAAGACTTTCCCTCTGTGAGCCTGTGCTGGTTATGACCACCACTGACTGAATTGTCTCTCTAGTGTATGTCTATAAATCACAGAAAAACTTATCTGTAATTTTACCAGAAAATAAAGGGAGACTGACAGGCATGTATTTACCAGGGTCTTCCTTCTTACCATTCTTGAAAATTGGGACATTCTATAGAATCATAAGATTGTTTTAGTTAAAAGGACCTTAAAGATCATATAGTTCCAATACCCCTGTCATGGGGACATCTTCAACCCAAGCAGGCTGATCAAAGCCCCATCCAGCCTGGCCTTAAACACTTCCAGGGATGAGGCACCTACTGCTTCTCTGGGCAGCATGTTCCACTGTCTTACCAACTCTACAGCCACCTCGCATTTGTCAGCTTCCAGTCAACTGGGTCATCACTGTTGAAAAACAGCTCATTGGGCCAAATAGACTTATGTCTGGAGCAGCAGGTCTTGAGCAAGTTCAGAGTTAACTGTGAGTTTATCATTCCCCCAGTTATGATCTTCCATCTCTCTAGGCTCCAGGGTCCTCAGGGCCTATTATGACTGTTGAAAACAGAGGTAAAGAAGGCATTAAACCTTTCTGCTTTTTCTGTGTCGCTATTTGTGAAGTGACCAACCTCATCAAGTAACAGATCAGTGTTATCCCTGATTCTGTTAACATTTTCGAAAAAGCTCTTTTTGTTGTCCTTCACAGCTTCTTTAACTCTAATTGAGTTTTAGCCACACAGATTTTCTCCCTACAGTGGTGAACAGCACCTCTGTAGTTCTCCCATGTTGCCTATCCTTGTATCCAGTATCCATACACTTTCATTTTCTTCCTAAGTTCTAGAAGAGTCCTGCTTACCCAAGCTAGCCTGCTAATCCACATGCTTTACTTCCAACAATTTGGAATTGCCTGCTGCAGAATCTCAAGAGAAGGCTCTTAATAAATTACTGGCATTCGTGGAGCCTAATACTTTCAAACTTTAATTGTTGTACGATGTGTTTTGTGTATCCTTTGGCAGAGCAGGAAGAACATTTTGAGTAGAATTGTATCTTTGTACCCCATGTGCCTTTACACTAGCCAGATCTGTAACATGCAGGTGGAATTTCCATTACAATGGCTTGAAATCTGTGTGGATCCATCACACAATACTCTAAGAATTACAGTGATGTTCATGTTCATATTAAAACTCCGTTGATTTCATCTGCATCCAAGCCTGGCCCATCAAACCTAGTTGGCTGCTGGATGGCATTTCATGTAGTGATAGCCAGGACAAGACACAGCTACATTTGTCTGAGCTTGAGCTTGGTCATGTCATGGATGAGTTGAAGGCAGCTGCAACAGGTCTTGCTTCTTGGAGAATAGTATGAGATGCTTGTCCTTCACCAGGGCATCGTCTTCTTTGGATTTGGCTAATCTCATGTACTTCTGTGGTGTCACTTTTCACAGATATGGACCTCAGGCAGAGCTCCAACCCTAAGCTGAGTGCTTTTTCTCACCTTTGGGGGACATAAAATTCCTGAGTAGGCAAAAATTATATTTTTGTGGTTCTTCAAAATATACAATACTTGGTAATTAATGAAAGATTGGTTTTCTCATGTTGGCCAAACTGAGTGAGCAATTAACTCCCCTTTTTTAAAAAAGGGTATTTTCTCAGCCTCAAGTCACACTCCAGACTGTGATTGTTGTAGGTTGGAAAGGATAAAACCGTTCCTCCCCACCACTCTCCGACGGGACTGTCCGCGGTCCCGCGCTGTCGCGCCCGTGGAGACCACGTCAAGAACGGGGCCGCAGCACGCACTGGGAGCCGCCGGGGGCT
>VYZS01032888.1:1906-15446 GCA_013400695.1 Neodrepanis coruscans | reverse complement strand
AACACAATAAGGAGATAAACATCTCATCAATTCATACAACACAATAAGGAGATAAACATCTCATCAATTTGCAGTGTTTTCTTTCAAGAGAAAAACAGCACACACAGCAAAAGTGTTTCCATATAGATTAAGATTCATCATCCTGTCATGGTGAGCTGCTTGGTGCATGCTTTCCTCCTTTCAGATACTTGTCAGGTTTTTCTTATAGTTTCTTGGACAGATCCAACTTACACTAATGTTAATGGGCAGAAAAATATCTTAACGACAGTGAAAATTGACTGAACACCATGTAAAGCATTGCAGGTTTCCCAGGGAGCTGAAATCAGTTCATGCCCTAGAGAATAAGCACTGAGTCAATGGACTATAACCAATGAAAGATCACTATTAAGCAGATTGGCAGTCTTTACTTGACTCCGCAGTTTACTCTGACACAGAATGATTGTCATTAATTTTTACAAGTAGAATCTAAAACCTTACCCTAAATTTCTGATTGATGGGATAAATCACTTTTGCCTTTAATGCAAATGCTGTGATGTTACTGTTCAGAGGAGACTCACTTTCCTGTATGGAAAAGAACAGAAAACCATTTGGGAACAGCAGTAGATGCGGTTATTACTCACTGCAAGTATCATATACTCTGTTTTGTTACACAACCTAGAAGTTCCTATTGATAACTAACTGTTTATTGATTGTTTTCTTTGGCACAATAAATCTTCTCATAACACTTATTCAGAATACAAAAACGCGATAAGGAAACTCTTGTTGTTATCAATGCTACAAAAATGTTTTTAATTCTGCAAGGGAAAACAGGCAATAGCTGGTATGCACAAAATACTTTCATCTTCTGTCATGTCTCACTCCCTCCCCTTAGCAACAACTAAGGATTTTACGAGACTGAAAATAGCTTAATAATAGAAACTACTAAAAGATAAGCTCCACAGATACCATCATGGCTATAAATTCTTACAGTTTAAATAAAGAAACAATAGATAAAGCAAAACTAGTCATCATATTTTCCAGGGAGAACTTTTATAGTATAACCCTTACCTAAAATCTAGAGAAAATACCAATATTTTTCCAAATAGATAATGCATTCTTTTCATACAATCTGCTATATCACATAACCTGACTTTCTGCTTCTCCTTTTTTCTAGCCCCTGGAACACTGGATCATCACTTTTGTTTTGAGAGGTTATGTACGGCTTAATAAAAGCTTGGCTATAAGCAAGAGATAAAATGTATGCTTTAGGAGAGTTCCTATTCTTTCTTTATCATAAGAAATGAAAAAATCTGATTTGTCGAAAGAGATTTTCATTATACAACTTTTTCTAGGAAATATTAAAGCACTAATAGAGTCTAAAAATAGAAAGGGGAAGAGAAGACCAAACTACGTAATTAATTAGATTTCTATCATTGCATGTTTTCATCTCTGTTTCACTTATTTCCAGAAGTCATTTTTGGATTTATTGATAAAGTCAAAAGCATGGGGGGCAGCATGTAAAACACTTGTTCATACTGAACAGTCTCAGTGCTGCAGCAGGTATTCAGGGACAGGAATTGACACAGCTATTGCTCTGCAGTGGCTCAAGACAGAGCAGCCAGTCCAAAGCTGGAAATGCCACATTGCAATGTGCTAGAACTAAAACATCCTGCTTCTCAGCAGGCACAAGTGACACACAGTTATTATTAATACAGTAATTACAGTATTATTGCAATGTGGAAGGTCTCAGAATGAAAATATCTGTTTTTCTGAAGTGCTCTAACCTAATTAAAAGCATTTCCCATCTGTGCTTCTTCATGAACTGTCAATTTGAGGCTACTAACAGCAAAAGCCTCTGGAAATTAGAACAAATTAATAGAAAAAATGTATGTAACTTCAGTAGTTAGACAAATAGGTGGGAGAAAGTCCCCTCAAATAACAAAGTTACTTCTTAATGTGTTACAACTGAGCTAACATTTTGTAAATGGATATAGTTGTGAATGATTGCCTTTAAAAGACTGTGATCCCATTTCAAAAGCACTGGTATTACACATAAAGATATAATTGCATAAGTTCTCCCACAGGATTTATACTCCTTAATTACCTGTCAGGATTTAAAAAAACAGTAAAATGCTAACAATAACATCTATCTTCCCTTTGTTCTGAAATCAGTTCTTGTTACAAACTAAGCAGGAGACTGGCTGGCTTTAAGTAAAATTTTCTGCATGTATTTAATTTATGTATAATAGACTTAATGAGTTAGCTAAAATGCACATCTTTAAAAAATGTACAGTTTAACGACAAACTTTAGCTTCACCAAGAACAGTCAAATCAGCTTTGGGTGAAAGGTAGTGAACTAACAACTACACAGTAGTTGGAGAACCAGTCCTTATTTTGTCTCCTAGTTTGAGACTACTTAAAAAAAAAAAAAAAATTGATTTTTTTCATTGAGGATTGGTAAGTTTATACCTTGGTAAAGCTTATACCTTCTCCTATTTTTCTTCACAAATTGTTTCTCTAATTTGTCCATGAATCCCAGCTCACCACAGTGGTCTTTAAGTACTTGGATTACTTCATCCAAGAAAGAATCCACTATTAAGTATTAGCACTGATTTCAGTACTTGAGAACTTTTCTTACACCAATAGTATTAATTTATCCCATTAGTCTTTTGAAGCTAAGGATGACATAGAGATGAAACCAAATAAACATCTGTCCAAAAAGAACTCAGGATCTTGATTAAAAAATCAAAAGAGACCCCAGGTGAAATGGAATTCATGCAGGGGAACGATTGCTTGAAATGGCTGCATTCATAAGCAGCAATCAACTCCCACTCTCCATCTTACGCTATTTCTGAACACTTTTTAAAGTCTCAACTCCAAACTCGATAAAATTAAGTTTGGAGCAGGCCCTGAATGTGCTTATCGCTACATGCAGCAAAATGGACCTCCCCCAGCAAGAGCAGAGCATTACCTCCAGGACCATTTCCTTTTTTGATGTATAGTGTTCTGCTTTATTTTTTGTGAAAGTGTGTCCTTTTTCATCAGAGTTGAAGCTTTCCAGAAGTCTCTGGGAACCATCTTTCTGAAATTCCAAGAGAAAATACATAAAATGTAACACTGAGATCATACAGAAACATCTTTGACAGCAGCCTGGATACATTCGTGTTTCCATCATAAAAATTATTTCAATATTAGTTGAAAATTTTGGAAAAATACACTCTGAAAACGAATAAAAATTCTACATATTTATGAAGGAGTAATTAAAATTAATGAACTTTATTAAAATATTACAATAGAATTTTAATATGAAAAGTTTTAAGAGATGGTAAACATGTCAAATCAATCCATTTGTTCTCAAAACATCTTGCTACAGGCTAGGAGTCAACCTCATGGTCTGAGCTAAAATGCCTCAATTAAAGGTAGTTAACTAAAATTGTCTATAAGTGTCAGCAATGAAGAGAACACCAAGTATTTTTACTCTCCTGCTATGAGAAAAACTTCCTAAACAAAGTATTATGTGTGAGAAAGTTCCTGTCAGGGAGAAATAACCATCAGAAAACGTTCACCATCTTCCTTCCCCAAAAGCAGCCTGTATCACTGGCCTCACTTCCCAGATACAGAAAGCTACTGGTAGAGATAGAGACTGTCTGGTAATGAAACCTCCTGCTACACATAATGTTCCCTAATGTTGGTCAGTGCTTCCAAACACAGCATTGGAAGGATTCTTTTTAGTGAAGAAAAAGATGGCAGCCATGCTACCTTGACTACTTTTCAAATTATTTTTCAGGTTTTCGATCCACTGACTGCTTTTTGATGTGGTCAAACGATACAGCTGCAGCAACTATGCATGTCATTATCTTTTGGAAAGATTCTCCTTGAATTATTTGGCCACTTTGTATGCAAAGTAGGCCATTTTCTCAGAAAAGAGAGACCATTTAATTCCCTGTGACTTGCCTCTATCAGCTCTCTGGAATTTAGAGAGTGCAGTAATTCAGACTATATTCTCAGGTTAGCCCCCAGTATGTGGTGAATTGCAGATGCTTGTTCCCCAAAATCTGCTTACGACAAAAGAACAGCTAAAAGTCTTCCTCAGCAATCTTTTGTTACCACTGTAAAGGTTTCTTCTTAAAACTATCCCAGTGCATTCTATCTACATCCAGATCAAAAAACTAATAAGGCACTTAACTGCATGCATTCAAATCCCACTGATTTAGGCAGTGACCTATCAAATAGTGATTAATTAGGGCTGAGTGACAAATGCTGGGGCTTATTGTGCTTAAAGCTGCTTTGGATTCAAGGTAATTGCCCTGCTCCAGCTCTAAGGATAATTCAGATGCTTGGGTTGGAACATACTCAGGCAAGCTATCTGTGCTTTTATTTTGAATACAGAAGGCTGCAATACCTGCAGCTCAGTACTTGCTATACACACACTGGGCTTGCTCCGTATAGGCAGGCAGTTTGATGAAGGAACATCCCAAGGTAACTCTGGTCGATCTGGGAATCAGACCCATAGGATACAACCTGCCCACTCTGCAATGTGCTCTGTATGCACCAGTAAGCAGCTTATTTTTCTTTCAAAATAAATAACTATTTTACAGCAGCAGCAGCATTGATTTTAATGGCATTTAAACATCTAAATGCATCTGAAGATCCAGGCCAGAGAAAACTGACAGCTTCTACCCCCTACTGACATATATGACATAAAGGATAAAATGATCCACAGCTACATTTGAGTTGGTAGTGGCAGTACAATAAAGATACACCTATTAAGGCAGGGAAAATGAGCAATTGAATCAGAGAGACTTGCACTCACACAGGGTGCATTGATTCAGCATTTGAAGTGCTTCCATTACTAGTCTGAAGTATGGCTTCAAACAGAGTTTCAAATCTCCAACCTAAATGCAGTTGGGAGCAAGAGAATTTGTCTCCTATGTCATGTTTAGTGATGATCAGCACTAGCAGATACACACGTGTAGCAGAGCTGCCACAGCTCAAAAAAACAATCCAGTCCAGACCACCCACTGCAGACTGGCAGAAGTCTGCAGGGCTCAAAGCTTCAGCACCAACCCTTGCTACATTCAGTCAATCCAGCATGACATGGGCCTAAATGCAATGGGAGCAAGAAGTATAAATTGATAACAATTCTCAGAAAATGTACCTGCCCAGTAGTGGTTCTGTGGGTGTGTGCTGCCTCTGCAATCTTTGGGTCCAAGAAAACACTCTATGTAATAAAGTCCGTATCACTTAAAGCTTTAGAAAAGCAAGTATGTTATTAACAAATTCACATACTTTATAAAACACTGCGAGTTTGCCATCAAGTAAACCATCAGCTATGTCTGGGCTCCCTTATTTCTTAGGTGTATCTATGTGTGTACCCTCAGTGCAAAGTTATTGCTGTGGGTTAGTATTAATATACTAATACTCCGTACTCTGTGTAAAATGAACTTTGGAAAAGTCTGTAAAATGCTTTGGAAATAAGATTACTGGTTTAGTGGGGAAATTGACGTTTATTTTCAATTATCTCAAAAATCTTCCGCAAGCCGGGTACATCTTCCATGATCCCCAAAGGCAACAGAGCCTCGTACACTAAGCGATGGCTGCGAGAGGCAACTTGGGGGTCACCCATGGCAGAGATACAGGCCAGCAGGGCATCGCTCAGAACGCGTAAACACTTACATGGGCCTCCTTTTTGAGTTAGCCCGTTTGTTTCACCGAATTTTAAAACGAAGTAGTAAAATCCTTTCCAGCAGAGTTGTGTCGAGAATTTCGGGGCTCGCCACCTCCCACCGCTGCAGAGCACTCACACCCCGCCCGCGCCGCTCGCCCCGGGGCACCGGGCGCAGCCCAGGCAGTCCCAGGGCAGTGGGCAGAGGCAGCCGGGGGCACCTCCCGGGCCTTCGCCTTTCAAATCCTCACAAACCGCTCCTGATCCTCCAAGACGTTCGCCCCGATGCNGGACGGCGGCTGCGGTAAGCGCTGTGCCCGCGCTGTGCCCGCGCTGTGCCCGCGGGTGGCGGAGCGGCCCCTTGGCGAGGCGGGTCCGCGGGCCCCGCGAAGAGGAGCCCCCGTGTGAGGGCACAGCTTGGGCTGAGGGCAGCGGCCCAAAAACTGCCGCGGGGTCGGCCTGGTGGGGCAGCCGACAGGGTCTGGGCTCCTCACTACGAGAAAGGCAAGGAGCTAATGGAGAAGGTCCAGCGGAGGTCCACAAACATGAGTAGGGATCTGGAGCATCTCTTACAAGACACTGCGGGAGCTGGGCCTGTTTAGTGTAGAGAAGGTCGAGACGGAATCTCATTAAGGCATAGAAATACCTCAAAGGCCAGTGCCAAGAGGATGGTGCCAGACTCTTTTTTGGTGGTGCCCAGCGATAGAACGAGGAACAATGGCCATAAACTAAAACAAAAGAAGTTTCACCTCGATATAAAGAAGAACCTCTTGACATTCGGGGGCAGAGCACAGGAACAGGCTTCCCAGGGAGGTTGTAGAGTCTCCCTGTCTGGAGACATTCAAAACATACCTGGACCGTTCCTGTGTCACCTCAAGGTGACCCTGCCTTGACAGGAGGGTTGAACTAGATGATGTCCAGAGGCTCTGTCCAGCCCTAACAATTCTGTCATTCTCTCTCTGTGCTTCTGAGGCCTTTGGTATTTTTATCTAGTCACAGCACTCCTACCCACTGGTGTCAGCCTCCTGTGAGAAGGGCCACTAGTTTTTAGGATGCAGCTTTTGTATTTCATGCTTTCTCCTTATCTGTGTTTGTGTCTGCCAAGCTGTCTCAAAACATGTCAACATAGTTTTCTTTTGCCTGCGGGAAGAATACCTGAGGCTGTGAAGTGGAGAGTAGAGAGAGTCACAAATGATAGTTTGTAGTGGGGTTACAGAAGGACTAATCAACAGGAATTAGTATTGCAGGAAACTGAAAACTAAAAAACAGTGTGCCAACTTACTCTACTAGAAGAATACATTAATGTAGAACTTGGAAATATGTCTGCTGACAATATTACTTCTTTAGATTAATTACTTTTGAAGCATGATGTAGCCCATGGAATTGGCACTGTTTGCTGATATGGAGCCCCTTATGCCCTCTGGTTTTATGGACATGCTCTGCATCAGAGTGGAAGATTTGTGCTGAATACCCAGGCTATATTTTCCAGTGCAGACTACTGAAAACTGAATGTCAGATATGGCAGAAGGGAAAACAAGGAGTGCTGTTATATGATGTGATTTGTAGTTGATGCACATGGATGTACAAACACCATAGATTATGTGCATCAGCTGTTGTAAAACCACAAATGAATGGATGTCTGGAGCCTGTGGAACTCGGGAGCCATTTGTACACTGATTTCTTAGGAATTAGGAAATAAAGCTTGTTAGCTAGAAAGCCACATTTTCTGCATGTCTTTGCATGCTTTTACCACTGTCTGTTTTTGTTGCAGGCTCGTTTACAGTGGAACTGTTGATTCACGTTCATATATATATGAATATTTATTATGATATAATTTGTAAGAGTAATATTCGGGATTTAGATTTATAAACAAGATTTCATTTAAGATTTCATAAAAGATCATTGTATTAGTGTTTTATATTTTCATTTTTGTTTTAAACTGATATTATTACATCAGTTCATACACATTTCCTTAATGTAGATAGAGCTCTAGACTGGTCTGGAAATATCTGGTGAAGGTTGATTCCCTTTTAATGTGATTCCTGTTATTGCATGTATGGAAATGCATACATGTAGATAGATATCTACCCCCACACAGTTTTTTTGTTTAAGCTTGGCCCTGGAGTTTCCTGTTCTTTCTGTGTTCTTGAGATGCTTGGCTGCTCAAAATTCATGGTCATAGAGGTTGTTTGACCAATGAAAAGATATCAGTAATGACATTAGAGAACTTAAACAGCTTGTGTACAAGAATTCTGGAGGGAGCACAGTACAACAAGGTATTTGGAAATAACCTCTAGTGAAGAGCTCAGTGCTTGGGATCTTCCAGAGCTGTGTCCCAGGGGTGCTTAGAGTGTGCTGCAGGTACCTGCTTGTGTTTGTTTCTGAGTCTCTTCTTTTTCCTCTGCAAAGGTTGCCTTCAATCCTGTATGGACATGTTTTCCAGAGCAGTGTCCACTTAAAGCCCAGGGCTCCTGCTGGATCCAAATTTTTGAGATATCTTGCATTTTCTCTTATGTTGGGAGAAAGTACCCTTTGTGAAATGAGAAATATTTTCGTACAAAGTTAAAAAGTTACAGTTTTAGCAGTAACCCATGTTGGCTTCTCTGAGCAGGCAAGAAAGAAAATTGCTCCTAACTTGCTGTACCATAACAGTGGTGTTGACATAAGTCAGTACTTAATATTACTCACATGCAGTGCTTGGTAGCAAAAAGAAACAGCAAGTGGGGGTCATGTCACTTGGCAGAGTTAGATCCCTGCTAATCAGCCAGCATTCCAAACTCTGTATTATCTCCTTCAAGGAAGTGTTTTTGGTAAATCAAAACTTGCTTGTATGACTACTACATCTTGATCGAAACACTGGGCAGTAACAGTCGCTAAAAAGACCGATTTCTTCTACTGACATTTTAGAGCTGTGATTTCTGTAGCAATCTCTGCGGTCCAGGTGCAGGCAGGAGGCTGGCACAGACTGCCTCACAAGCTGCAGGGTTTAGTGTGTGGTCCCTTTGAAAGGATCCATGTAGTGCTCCAGAGGAAAAATGAGTGTAATGTCAGTAGACTTGATCATCTAATATGGACACATTCCTGCTGACTCCTAGTGATCAGATTTTCTGGTGTCCTCAAATATGCCTTTGAAAATGGCGAAGAAAGATTATTTAATGAGAACAAACTAGTAGCAAACCCTGGGGCTCCACTATAGTGCAGAGGCTCAGCCTGATAATGTAAAGTGTACGTACAATTTGAGCCCCATGTGTGCATAACTACACTGGGCAGCAGAGCCTCATATTGCTTAACAAGCTGTGAAAGACCTATAGAGCAGTGTTGTGTCTCTTCTGGTAACTAATTTTGGGAAACCCAAGCTTTGTGGGATAGGGTTCTGTGTAATTTTGAAGCATAAATTCAGGATAAAAGTTTAATAATAGACATTTATGAAAAGAGTTACTTTTTATAATTTTTCTCTTCTAGGTTATTAAAGATAATATGTGGCTTCAGAAAGAGATGGGATGCCTAGGAATGGCAGGTATGTAAGTGTTTCCTCTCTCTTTTCAGCACTGGGGGAGTTTCAGGACTTACAGGACCTGGGTGTGAAGGTGGGCAGGGAACTGTGCCCTGGTGGCCTGCTATCCTGAGCTACAGGGGAGTATTTGCTCAGAAGTTGAAAACAAGGGTGCTCTAGGTTCCCTAAACAGTTCATCTAGGATGAAGCCCCTATGAGAAGACCTTAGTTTGTACCCTGCTCTGAACCTTTTTCAATAGAAGCCCTTTTTCCTCAATTAAATGTAATAGTGTGGGGGAGAACCCTCTAAAGTCCACCATTCCCAGGATTATGAAAAACCCATATTACTTAAAGTTGATGAAGACCTTGTTCCTTTTCAGAAGATAATCTTTGTGCATTTACTAACATTGTTGAAATACCTACTCTTGAAGCTATTTTCTACTGCAACTGCAATTACAATAACTAATACACTTTGTCCTGGGCCAGGTTTAAAGTCTTTGTCATTGTTAAGGTTTTATAAACATAGTGGGTCTGAAAATATTGCTGGGATACTAATACTCTTTACAATGGATATCAAATATTCTCATCAATGATCTCAGGTTTATTGAGCCTCTGCAATGGTAGTTGCCTAATCTGATCAAAATAGGGTACTCTGGTACTTAGAGAAGCCCCTTACAGCTTGGAGTAGCTATATCTGAGGGCTGACTGCCACTGGCTCTTTGTGTAAATTTGAACAAATCACTTAATTTCTCTGAACCCCTGGTCTTTATTTTCTTTATACGTGTATTACCAAGTATGGTAGACATACAGGCTATGACACCCTCATATAGCACACTAACGGGTCAACACAATGTCTGAAATAATCCCCCCATCACTGCAGTTCCCCAGGAGATGATTTTGTGACATGCATTTGCCAAGAAATTACATGCTTTGAAGCAGTCATCTAGTGAGATGCCTGTAATTTCTTTGCCATGTGCCATGGCTAATTCACAAATGAGTTTATTAATTTAAATACGAAAGCAAGTAATTCAAATTTGCTGAGCTTTCTTGTTTTTTTTCCCAGTATTTATTCAATGTCATCTTTGCTGTGTGCATCTTGCTTTCTGATGGATTGCAAATTATTGATGTACCTTCTACTGAAAGAGGAAATGCATGTGGTTTTATATGTCAAAAGAACCTTTGGCACTAAAGAAAAAGTTGAGGATTTTGACATGCAGTACCTTTTTGTTAGTGGTTAAACTAGTGTGACCAGCAGGTCTAGGGAATTGGTGTCCCTATGAACTGGACAATGGTGAGGCCACACCTCGAATCCTGTGTTCAGTTTTGGGCCTCTCAGAAGAAGAAAGACATTGAGGTGCTGGAGCATGTCCAGAGAAAGGCAGCAAAGCTGGTGAAGGGTCTGGAGAATGAGACTTATGAAGACCAACTCAGGGAGCTGGGGTTGTTTGGCCTGGAGAAAAGGAATCTGAGGAGGGACCTTATTGCTCTCTACAACTGCCTGAAAGGAGATTATCAAGCATTGGAAAAGGCTACCCAGGGAAGTGGTTGACTCTCCATGCTATCCCTGGAGGTATTTAAAAGTTGTGCAGAGTGGCACTTGAGGACATGGTTTAGTGGTGGACTTGACAGTCCCATTCTAATAAACATGAATTTTTTTTGCATATTTAAAGCTAAGTTTTTAGTGATTTACCTAAGCAGAATACTGGAAGTTCTCGATGAAAGCAGAGCGATAGGAACTTCTACATAAAACCTTTGTCATTGAAACTAGCAGTGTGCTGAAGTGTGAAATGGTTTGTGACAGCACACTGATCTCAGTGCTTCTGTTGGAAGCTTTTTCAAGTTGTTTCTGGATGTGAAAAAACAACCCCAGAATGCTTCTGTGGCTGGGGAACACAGTGGATTTTTGTGAGTTATGTTTGAGTCTGCTCTGATTTACTCAAAATAGGCCTGGAAAGTAGATTTGTTTTTTCTTGTTGATGCCCATAGTTTCTTTGACATTGTAACAAGGAAAGCTAATGGCAACATTCAAAACTGAAATACAGTAAATTGCTACCTTTTCTTGTTCACTGTTGTGTGTAATTGAAAGGACTTCAAATTGGATCTTGTATCCTGGATGGTTTTCAAGACAGGGAGTAATTTAGAACAACAACAACAAAAACACTGTAAGCAAGTATATTTAACTCCTTTCTTTCTCACTGAAGTAAAGCAAGGTTGTTCAAAGCTTTGCTGTTAAATTTGTGGGGAGAAAGCAAATGAGACTGTGCAATATGAATTGAAATATTTGGCCCTTCAGAGCTGTGAATTAAAATTAATGTCATAGTTTTACTGCCTTTTTTTTCTTCTCAGTGTCAGGTAATTTTTAATTCTGAGCTTGACATTTCACAAACTTGTCAAGTCTTCACTTTCCTACTGTAATTTGGCAGGTTGGGATGGGCTATGAAGGTATGGGATCCTTGAGAACATACTGGAGTTTTTGCTGCAAATCTATTGTAAGACTATTGTAATTTTCTATCATACTATTTAATTCCCATAGCCAAGAATAACCTTCATCTTAACCTCTGTCACAATGTTAAACCTGCCCTTCTAATGGCAGGCCATCTGTGCCACAAACATGTTCTGGACTCAGCCCATTTAGTTCAGTGGTAAAGGCTTGTGCTGTGACAGGTTCATGTCCTTAGACAGAGCAAATTTCTTAGCAAAGGACAGTATGGTGACCACAAACCAGACAATTTCTTTTCTTAGATGCCTATGTCCAGTCTGTATGAACATAGACCCACTGTCACCACACTTTGCACACAGCAGGTGTGTTTTGTACCAGGTGGGATCCTCAGTGTTTGCACTCCCTGACAACCGAGCGAATGCAGTGAGGGCTGGCAGTGCAGAGCTCTCCTTCCTAAGAATGTCACCTGTGCCTTGAGTGTGGCAGCTGGAGGCACAAAAGAGCAAGATGTCACCACTCAAAGCAATAGTGCACAAAGCTGGAGTGGCAAATAGCTACCTAGGGAGAACAGCAAAGAAAATCGAATGTTAAGTAGCAGAGACCTTTCTGATCAAGTGTGCATTTGTCTTTACATGTGGTGGTGGTACCGCAGGTATGTGGGACTGAGTGAATGTTACAGTAACATGGGTGGTAAAATGTTACACCGATCTTCTAGCTGTTTCAGCTATATTAATATTTATTTTCATGTTCTCATTTCATGTTTCAATACAAAGTTCGTGTACCAGCACTGGTAATTAGCTAGGAATATGCAGTTTAAGACAGAATTTCTGTTTATATTGGGTTTATGCAGGATTAAATCATGGGAAAACATTTTTCTAATGTACTAATTAAATAAAAAATAAAATATTTAACAACCTGATAATATATTGTTAAAATGTGCGTTTTTTTAATTAAGAAAAGCAAAATAAAAATTTTCATCTTAAAGATGGTGATACTGTACCGCATCTCAGAGTGAAATTAATGCCTTTCTTCTATGAACTGTTTCACTTGGCATCTTCTGAGAAACATGTTTGCAGGAGAGCCCCGGGTTAAGCCTCATGCTCTGCTAGTTCACTGCTGGGAAATGTTTTAGCCTGAGGCGTTGTAGTCCGGGAATGCCTGGTGTGGCAGCCTGGCAAGCCCAGCTGAGAGGAGGCTATTTGGGCTGTGTGTAAAGCTGAAACTGTTCCCCTGCTTTGCAGTTTTTCTTTTGGAATGGGGTAGGAATAGTTTCCATTTAAAAACTAATGAAAGTGAAGACCCTGCAGCCCTGGTAGTGGCTTTTCTGAAAAGAGCCAGACTAATTGCAAGGATTGAAGCTGTAAGAAGAAAAGATTGGAAGGTACAAGGAGACCTCAGAGTCACTGTCAGAATCGGGATGCATCTCTGAAGGGACACTAACAATGGCACTGTGGAAACTATTCGCACTTCTGAGCAGCGTGGCAGCCAAAACAAAGCTCAATGCTTCTTAGTAAAGTGTTAGTATTTTCCAAGCTCAGATGAATCTATTTATTAAAAAAACCCCAAACCCACAACAAAAAAAATCAAAAGAAAGTTTTTTTAAGTCCATGACATGAGAATAAATGTATATAACTGGCAATACATAGCAACAGTGGGGACCTAGAAGAAATGTTCTAACCNCATTTTGACTTCCAAGTCTTTCAAAGCCCTAAAAAAAGTTCCATGTTCTCATTTAAGTTTCATGGGAAGATAGGGAAGCTGCCAAAGGTGCACGTGTCCACCTGGGTTTTCTGAGCAACAAGATTGCATCTCATCATTATGTTAACAGAAATGTTTTCAGTGATTCATGTGCATCAATGCTTAAGGCTCCTTTTAAGGGTCCAATTCTGAATGCTCTGTTCATGCCCTTTCTATTTGCAGCTAATAGTATTTCTCTATATTGTTCTTCTAACAAAGTGGAGGC
>VYZS01032869.1:10803-29436 GCA_013400695.1 Neodrepanis coruscans | reverse complement strand
AGATCCCTGTCCCCAACTCATTTTCATAATTATCTTGTGCAGGATTAAATGAACGTTTAATATGTTCTTTTTTATTGCCTGACAAGCAAGAAACTGTTAAATTAGTTGTGGGTTTTATTTCCTGTTTGATTGTGCATATATGCTTTATATTTCCTAAAGAATTTTTTACTTGATTCTTACCGATTGACACCCATTAGAAATTTTTTTCCAGTGAAATAACACTTTTGCAATATCCCCACTACCACATTTTACAAACCAGAACCATACAGTTGAACCTCTTCTGTTAAACAAGCACTATAAATATTTCTTAAGAGAATCAGATCATTAATTGGCTGCTGATTAGCAGCTGTTTCCTTATTCTTTTCAAGTCATAATACAAAGCCTTGATTTTCTGCATGCTGGAGAGATTAAGTAAGTGGAGGTTTCTTCACAAGATTGCTAACTTAACTGAACTCAATCCCGTGTATAGCACTTTTTTGGTCAGAATTTTCCTTTGAACCACGTGCCTGCTGCTTTTCCAGGCCCTTTCTGGTGCAGCCATCCCTTGTATCTTCTTTCTCTTCAATTTTTTTTCCTGCATCCATCCTCCCAAGCAGCACATGGCTGTGTAAAATAGTAGAAGCACCACAAAAACCAGAGGGCTCTGAGAATTTTTTTTTCTGGTGATACTTGTTAAGGGAATGCTGAATTTATGAGTGACAGCCTGAATTTTGTGCCTGATGCTTTTCAGCTGGAGGTTATTGCTTTGCCATCAGTAGCCAAAGAAGGGAACCTAACATGATGCTCTGCACCTCGGCTTGATGGTCCAGCTCTGGCAAGCTGATGGAGAGGGCTGATAAGTAGACATCTATTTCCCTTACTAGTTATTCTACAGGCAGCATGAGACCGAAGAAATGTTAGAAGAAGCTGCAGGAAAGTAATTCAGAGGATTACTGAATCCAGATCCCGGATTTATACACCAACCCTCCAGAGCAGAGAGACAGATTTTGGGGAATGGCTGGAAAAAAAAAAAAAAAAAAAAAAAANAAAATGCAAAAAAAAAAAAAAAAAAAAAAAAAGAAGGAAGGACAGTGGAAAATGTAATTTTCAAAATGTCAGAATCCAATGCCAGCCCCATAGGCTTGTGTACCGGTTTAGAACGGCAGACAAAACTTAATTACCCACCAGAATCTGGACGAGAACTCATTAGAGAATTGGATGCAACAGAATTTATTAAAATTTAAAACAGGAAGGGAAGAGGGGGGGAAAGCAAAAGAGTGCCCATTCCCTCCCGCCATGGGGAAAAAATACAACAGAAAACTCGAACAAGGACGAAAAAAAAAAAAACCAGCCTCAGCTACCCTTCCCCCTTCTCCCCCAAAAAAGGAAAAGATACCCAACACCGCTATGGGGAGGAAAATAGTAAAAGTCACGGATGCCGCGGCTGAAGGTTGTTCAGGGATTCTCAGGCACCGAGTTGTCATCTCGGAAAGTCGCAGGCGGTGCGGTCCAAGGCATCGCCGAGCGTGTCCCGGCCGAGCTGCCCGGCGACCCGAACCGCGCCGCGGCTGAGCCAGCCCGGACCCGCCGAACTGGGCGCGCCCCGACCCCAGGAGCGCCGGCGGGCCAGCAGCCCCTCGCCTGTCTCGTCCCGGCATCCCTAGCGGTCCCGGGGGGCAGCAGCAGCAGCGCCCAGCCCCGCAGGGATGACTCCGAAGAGTAAAAAAACCATGAAAAAAACCCCAAAAGATACAACACACAGTTCTCATAATCCCGGGTTTCAAAACCACAACAGCTTGGACCTATTTTCTTTGTAATAGTGCCCCCTGCCCACCTACTCTGTTCAAATTCCCAGTACCTGTGCGGGGAGTGCTCATTGATGCTGTCTCATGGAAGAGCTTAACTGGTCCTGACAACTGCTGCTGCTGCTTCAGCTCAGATTGAATTAAATCTTAACACGTTTATTGGAATGTTTAATTTCTGAGCATTTATTTTTGTTGGAAATGACTACTTCATTAAATTGAATGACTGCGATTAGGAAGTTGAATAAATCACTTTTCTTTCCACTACTTGTTTTGCAGCAGCAGATATTTCCTGATGAAAGGTATGTGAAATGTCCAATGTATAAAACATTCATACATAGAAACTAGGGTTATTAAAAGCAACTTTATTAAGCCTGTGTGCTTTGAAACAAATCTATTTGAACAAAAGTATTAGTATTTACAAGCACTGGTCTGAACTGTGCATGAGTGGTCAACATGTCTTTCAAGAAGCCATAGTTGTTTAATTTCATTTTTTTCAGTTCTTTTTAATGCATGCCTTGTAAGGGAAGATAAGGTTTTTCTTTCTCAGTGTTGCTTATTTTCTTAACTTTGAAAAACGAATGGATTTTAATTGAAATAGAAGGCATTCCTTTCTAATCTTTAAAAAAAGCTGCAGGTGATGCTAGGTGTTTAATCAGGTACTTCAGCTAATTTACCAATGGAAAGATCTTTAAAAGTCTGGCAGAAGCATGTGCTTTTGATTTTTTTAATTTTTAGGTCATAATAGATGACATATTTAGTCACGTCTGATGTCAGAATTTAAAATATTAATTTTAAACAGAACTATTTTGCTCAATGAATAAAAACATTGAATTACCATTTTAAGATATGCCTCCATGTCATAATCAAATTTTAAATGAGACAGGGCTACATAAAAGATTTTCTGGAACTTATTTTATTCTAACATAAATAAGCCCTAACTGCAGTTCAGCATAAAGACAATTCCTCCTTCAAATAAACTATAGCATGTTTTTAAGATTAATGTGATTGCTCAGTCATCCTTCTCCCTCATTTTTCTCAGCCCTTTGCAACTTCAAACCTGTTCCCCACTTTCAACCCTTGTTTGATGAAAGTCTTGTTAAAATACTAAAGGTAAAGAATTATGTTAGTTCTGTGTTAAATGTTGCCTCGCTAAAGGGACCAACTTTGCAATTCAAGTGAAAGAACGGCTATAGATAGAGATAGCTCTGGTTAGACACTAGAAAATTCCTGTAAGGAACCCCAGGAAGGCAGGTTTTATGAATCTGATCTTCACTTAGTAGCTGGTTTTATTTACATATCCCATAGTTTTGGTTTCCAACAGTATTTAAAAGGAAATATTTTTTTCATTAGCTTTTATAGTGATGTTTTCTTTTAAAAAGTTCAGATCTAGGATTAGAGGAACACAGTGAGCTATGTGCAATAATTTGGTGAATCGATCAAGTAAAAGAAACTATTTACAATTACTACCTGTGTGAGTACAACCACAAGTAGTTATGAATAGTGTGATATGCTTGTACTGCCTGGCATAGATTATCTGTTAAACATGGAGAGAAGACAATACCAAAGACCATTCCCCTTTAAAATATATTTTCTTGGTAAGAGCAAAAGGGAAACCACAAATTTGAAGAGATGGAATGATCTTCTGAGTAACTTGTAACAAGAAGGTTTATAAAAATGTCAAAGCAGTTCCCTACTGATAGTGACAGGCTGTAAAAGGTTATGAGAAATGTTAATTATCAAAATGTTCTGTAAGATACAGTAAAACTACCATAAGGTGGCACTAGAACCTAAGGAATAATTGCAAATGTATTGCAAATAAATTGCAAATGCAGAAATGTTCTTATCCAGCTACAAGGCTTTTCTTATACTGCTTTGTGAAATTAAAAAAGGACCTATTTTAAATAACATACTCTATTCCTGTATACACTGAAATCGTCATCTGTATTAGTGCAGCGATGTAGAAAGTCTGTCCTTTTTGCGAAGAAACAGGTGTACTACACATAGGAACTTTCCACATAGAAATACTTTAAAACCCCTCTTACTATGTAAGGTGTAAGAAAATACTACCTAATTATCAGCTTCTTGTAAGGAAAATTATAAATAAGAATTCTTATTTCCATTATTTTTTACTTGTTGTTATCATCTCAGGAGCCTTTATTTTTATTTTGTGTCCAGTTGTGATCAAATATCTTTCCTACCAGTGATCTGATCAGTAAATGGAAGCTAGAAATTAAAGATTAATTTTTTCAACCATTCAAAAAGTAGCGTTAGTTTTGCTGCAGTCATCCAGGAAAAAAACGTAGCATCTGAAAATCTGATTTGAGCAGACTCAACACAAAGCATTTTAACATGGCAGGAAAGCAATCGATTCTTGTATATGGTAACATAGAAATCAAGATTTCTGGTCTTCAAATCCATCTTCATTTATGGAGGAAAACTGTAGGTTTCAAAACGTGAAAGACCACATTGACCACATTAGTCCAAACCATTGTATAACATGGGATCCCAGGTGACCCCTTTTATCTTTGACATCATATGCTATAGATATTGAAACCTGAATTCCTAAAGTACCATTTTTTTAATGTAATGTTACAGAGACACTTACAGATGCCAATAGAAATAAGGTCTCCAGTACACCAGTCACTATACAAATACAAAGGGAGGCTTGATTTTACCCCAAAGTTTAATGTCTAATGATAAAGTATGCTTGTCATCAGAAAGGACCTTTAAGGCACCACTTAGAGACATGGTAGACTTGACAGTGCTGGGTTAATAGGTGGATGAAATGATCCTAAAGATCTTTTCCTGAAAGAAGGATTCCATGATTCTATGAAATCTACCAGATGAGTTTTTCATAGAATCACAGAATATTCTGAGTTGGGTCTTGTCTGTGGGCAAAGGACTGTCAGACTCACACTGCTATAAATAGTAAAGTCTACCAAATGTAAGGCCCACATCCAGATGAAACCAGTGTTCATCACTTCTGTTTCATTACTTTGCTCCTTTTAGAAGAAAAGGAGGTATTTAAAATTTCCAAAGAGACTTAATTTTGAAACATTGAAGTGTTTAAATTCAATTTAAGAAATCTTCAGTTAGGAAGGCAGGTCACCCAGGATTTTCTGGATTTTGAGCTCTCGGTAAGAGCTAAAAACGCGAAGTCATCTCACTTTACAAAAGGAAGGTTCCTCCAAATGACAGGAGCAAATTGTGATCCAACAAGCAGCTCACAAACCAGGGATGTGATCACATGGCCTTGAACTGAAAAGAAACTGTTTAAAAATTAACAAGGCTGTTCTAATCTGACCTTGGCTGCCTAGGCTGTGAAAATGCTTTGCACTTGTGTGTGTTTCTACGGGAGGACCCCAGCAGCCTTTGGTTATTGTTAGAGTTGATCACACAGCATGAAGTGAAGCATCTTTATGTTAATTCAGCAGAGACACCAAGAGGTTAAATTGACTTTCCCAGGATGTTAGTGTCTGGGTGTCAGTTACTGTGATAATAAAATATTTGTAAAGAGTTCAAAATTTTATATTTTACAAGCACTGGGAGAAATGGCTGCTGTATCAGGTAGTTAAGAGAAGCACACTGTCTGAATGACACCATGAAATGTGTATGCTATCCAGTCTGCACTGAAATCAGCAGCAAAAGTTTCTTTAATGTTACAAATTTTACCCTAACCATTATTTTGAGTGGTCACTGATAGGAGAAGCACAAAGATGATATTTTGAGGCTTTTCAACAAAAGAATTAACTGTAACAAATTAGAGAGCCCCTAGGTGTACATTTACTCATGGCTGTAGAAACTACTCTTCCAGTATGTTTATATCTGTATACTCAATATGCTTATTGCTAGCTTGGACATTTGTATGCTTAATTTTCTTAAGGGCTGCCTCAACCATGAATCAAGCCCTGTGTCTGTAAGGCACAGCTATTGTTAAGACAGCACAGCTCCTGTATGCGTGTTTGGCCAGTTTCCAACTCATTTTATTCTTGAACACCAGCCGTAATGATAGTATATGAGCCCACAGCAGTGGCTGTCTGCGTGCTGGTTTTAGGTCTTTATTGGGTCTAAAACACAGTTTTAACACAGGCTTACTAGGGGTCTTTAAGGATAGCCATATGATTTTGATTTTGCAAAATATTTCTTTGCAAGTGAAAGCAAATGCTGTGTCTTGAACTTAGACTCCGATTTGCAAGCAGCAGCTTAAAAGGAAATGATATGATACAACGATACAATGTGTTTTAAGAAGGTCTGAGATAGTAAAAGGAGAATAACAATGGGTTATAATTTCTGAAAAAGAGAATTAGGACATAGGTTTAAAACAGGAAAGAAAAAAATAACAATGACAGATGCATCCATAAGGGCTATTTTGTTAAGGAAGAGATTTCCTCAGCTGATGCTCCAAAATATGTGTACTGGGGTTAGTCACAGAGGGATTGCCATGGTCTCATCCAGTGCATTTTTGCTGGGAATCAGGTGGTACCCTTGTGGATAGTACCTCCACAGCAGGAGCAGGGCACCGCAGAGCTGCTGTGACACTCTGTAGTTTTGGAATCCAGGCAGGTTACTGCCTGGAGGGAACCTGAGAGGGAGGATACAGAGAAACAGCACTGCTCCTGAGGAGCTGCCTCCCTGCAGAGAAGCAAGAGTGAGTAACATCCAATTAGACAGAAATACACTCAGAGAAGCCCTGTTAAAGGCATGTTGGTAGGTAGTGCTGGGAGCTGGTAGTCCCATGGGCTTACTGCTTGGTATGGGAAGACTTTCTGTAAGGACAAATGTGTTAGCTGCTTGGAGCCTGGAGTTTTCTGACACCTCTGATCAGGTGAATTATTCAAAGAGAGAAAGAAACTGTAACCAGTTCTGCAACAAAAGAGACTCCAGACAAAACTTTCTCAGCTCCTCTCTCTTCTCTCTGTTCTCTCTCTCTCTTCTTCCCTCCTAATTTGTACTAGGAATAAAGGATTTCAATGAAAGCTGCTTGCCTGCCTCACATAACCATGAGGAAGTGTATTTTCCAGTATCTTCTTCCTCAAAGTAAAACTGGGACAATCCAGCCATTTGAAAATTATGGAGACATCTAAAACCCAGAAACTGGGACGCTGCAAGGAGCCAGGAGAGGAATGGAGGGGGTGGATGGATAGTCCTTGCACTGCTTTGCTCCAGATTTACATCTCATTGAAACCTACTCAGTTCAAACCTCCAAATGAGGAGCCTGTAAGTGAAAACAATTCACGTTCTGGTTTGTTTCTCTAAAGGAATCACTTTCTTGCTTTCTTTTTTCCTTCTCTCTCTCTGTAGAGTCTGGATAAACCAAATTCTGAAGAAATGTTAAGGGGACAGTGTGGCCACTGTGCCTGGAAGGATAATGGCAGTGTAGGTCAGGAGGAAGAGAGACCAGAGACATGGCAGCTCACACCAGGTGGCCTGTGGCAGAATGGTAGCTGGAGTTTGTGGGTCAGCAGCTGCCTGTCCATCTGCCCTCCACATGGCAGGAACCCTCAGGTGGGGCCTTCCAGGGGAAACCAATTCTTATCCTGCTGGTGGCCTGAAGAGACACTGGCAGGTTCTTAATGTAACTTTTCTTGGGAGAGCAAGGTAATATAAGTTAACGCAAAGCTCTCAGTCTTTTTTAACAACCTATAACCTTCCACTTCACCCAAAGAACAGGGAAGGGAGTGTGTGAAATGGTTTGGATTTTGGGGTTTGGAGTTTGAGGGGATTTTTGTGTTTTGTTGCTTTGTTTTTGTTTGGGTTTTTTTTCCTTCTTTATTTGTTGTCTATATCCCAAAGACAGTAACAGAGGCCTTGCCAAAAGCAGAAATTCATCATTTGACTCCAGCCAACATGTAGGCATGATGAGTATACTAGTGGGCTGCATTTCCACAAGAGTTTTCATTAAGTACTTTCTGCCATGCCAGGAAAAGAGTGTTGTCATCATGAAGTCACATTTAGTTGGACTGGTTCACTTCTTTGAGCCACTTTGAATTTCAAAATGCAGTGGATTTCATTTATAGCTGGTCTTTCACTGCTTATTCAAACAGCATTGCATCAATGCACCTCTGCATCTGTCTGCCCAAAGGCCTGGCAACATCAATAATAAATGACTAGTCTGGAGAAGGCAGGTTTGGGTTCAAACTAGCAGGTGCATTGGGGTAGTGGGGGTCCCCTGGGTGGGGGCTACAGAGTGAATGGGAACTGTAGATTACAGTAATTCCCCCTCTGCAGAAAGGACTCATAAATGTTTAATAAACTTCTAGCCCTTGACACAGATGAGGTCTTATTAATGAACTGGAGTGGCTTGAGGACAGGTATTGTGTCCGTTACTATAGCACCACCTTGTACAGGATCTCGGTGTGAAACAGGCAGGGGGAGGGAGGGGAGGAGAGAGGGAGGGATGCACTGAGTGTGAGCCCCAGCAAGCTATCCTGAGGTTTGCCTGTGAAGCAGGCAGCACATCCCACCTAGGGACACTGGCCCTCAGAACCACCTCCAGCTCACCAGCTGCAGCCCCCGGATGAACTGCCCCTGTACAGGGACAGACTGTGCACAGATGAGTGGCAGAGCTGCTGCAAGTGCAACACCGAGTCCCTGAGTGCTTCTGAGGAGGCATCGCTCAGAGCTCTTCACTTCTGGCTTTGGAAGATCTGGTTTGATTTTTTTTTTAATTTTATTTTCCATGTTTCTTTCTTGAGCAACTGGTTGGTATTGCAGAGGTCACTGAGGGGACTCGTGGAGGCTCCTGACTCTGGTATCAAGAAATATGACAGCAGAAGTGAATGCTTGTTAACATAAGGGATTTACTGAAGAGGAAAGACAAAATGCCTTTCAAAGGGCTTGGTTCACTGAAAGAAAGATTTTTTAACCCAGGAAAGGAAGAGGTGAAGAACACCATTAGTGACTCGCTGGGAAATCTGAGAAGGTAAAATCCAACAGAAAATTCCCAGACAGGTCCATTGCTTCAATTTATTAAGAGAAATGCAGTACAGAAAAATGTATAAACATAAAACAGATTTTAGAGTTGCAAAATTAATATCTGAGTTCAAAGAGTGAGACACCTTACTGAAAGAAGATGTAAAAGGAGTGCTGTTATAACATATGACTGTAGATCATAGAATATTTATATTAAGAAAAAAAAAAGGTTAAAATAAGTTATGAAATAGTACTGTAATATTACAAAGAGCTTGAAAAACTGTGGAATTAAAAAACTTTTAAATAATTAAACATGAATAATTCCTTGGTTCAGCTTGCATGAGAAGAAGTGATGATTTAATGGGAATTAACACTTGCAAATGATGCCACTCCTGAAATTAGATTTAATGTTCCTAAATTACAGGTTTGGTGTTTTTTTTAAATCTTGTTCTGAGTCAGTAAGAGAAAATATATTAAATAGAGATGTGTATGTATATATTTACTGAGACTAGCAAATTAGAAAGAGAAAAAGGAGAAGCAGCTGCTTGCTAGTAAAAAGAGAAAAAATATAAAAGATTTTCATCTTCATCTGACAGTTTTATGAAACAAGAAATGGAGGATTTTTATTGTTAGATAGATGAAAATCTGACGTAACAAATGACCAGTTTCATAAAGGGAAAGATATTATTTCTGTTAGTAATGGCCACTGACAACAGTTATTTGTGTAAAAAGGAGAGCCAGAGGGTTCAGTGGCATTTCTTGCATGCTTGATGTTAAGTGTTTTAAATCTTTGCATGAATTGGGAAAACATTTTAGCTGAAGGTTTTTCTAGTGACTGAATTGTATTTGCTTTCATATCCACCCCTTTACCTCCTTTTGAGACTGCGATTTTGATTCAAGATATAGTTCTTGGCACATCTAAACATGCTTCTGATCACAAGAAAATGTGTTATAATTTACATATATTATACTACAGTATGTATATGTAAGAAAATAAGAAGGTATACTTTTAAGAGATTCATAATATGAACTGGTACTGAAACAGTTCCTCTATTTCTATATAATGTGAACAGAGTATCTGTGTTCTACGCAGTTTCTACTTAACTTTTTTTTTCCATTTTCAGTGTTTCAGATAAGTCTGATATTTTCCTTTTTTTATTTTTACAATACTCTACAGTAATTCTAGGGAATCCATTTTTCTTTAAGATCATTGGATTAAGTAATTTATTCAATGATAAATTTTCTTTGCTGTGGACTCTGCTAACCAATTTGTCCCAAAACATGTAGGATTTGTATCTAGTGAGTATTTGATATGGCAGTACACTGCGTTCACTTTTAATTATCCAGATTACTCTCCTGTTGTAGCCATGTGTCAAGAATATGGTGCTGGTTCTTGCGCAGTTGATAACACTGCTACTGAATCAAATTAAACCAAATATCAGTTGAGATACAAGAAAGTTCACTGAACTTAATTATTTTCTGTTTTAAATGTATGTGTCCTATTGCCTTCTTTACATGTACTAGCCAGTAGAGGAAGCAATCCAAACTTACAGTGTTTTTACCATGTCTGGAGTCAGATCTAAGTAAGAATCGTGGCAGCTTGAGCAGTCTTGAAAGAAATATGCAGCCATATTTGAAGGTTTCTGTAAAGGAATGAAACATGCATGTTTTAAACTTGAACTCCCTTCTCTACAACTTAGTGTAGATACAAGAGCATACACTTGTATTTTTACATTATGGTGCATGTACATATGTACCAGCTACAATCTTGACTTTTCTCTTCATCCATCTAGTTTGCTTTAATGTGGTGTAACTCAGCAAAGAACTTGTTTTCTCTTCTAGCTTTTGATAGATGATGAATGCACAATTATATTAATGCACAGTCTTGATTAGGCCTTCAAGTGTAATTTTACTGACTGTGGTATGTTGACGTGGGGTCAAAACTAGCAAAGTGGATAGAAAAATACCTTTTAGCTTTGGTAAATATGACTAGTCTATGCCTTCCCGCCACATTTCATCTGTCTTGCAAACAACAGGGCAGACCCAAAAGCTGGGACGTGGCAAAAGCAGCTGTCAGATATTGGCTGCTCCATAGTAATTTTCCACAATCAGTCACAAGCGGCATAAAGTGACCCACTGGCCTCCTCACAGGTGTGCAGCAACCTCAAATTATTTTGTGAGTGCTACAATGTAAGTCTGCTCACAGGAGGTGACTTTAGGGTATCAGGATCCTGGAAGGGAGGCAAGGAGGACTGAAGTGAGAGGTTCAAGAGCCATCCTTTCTTCAGGCTTTAGCAGGAGTTTAATTTTGTTAGATCTTAGAAGATATTCTAGAAAATATTTAAATGTTTTGTATAAAATATTTTAAATGCAATTTTTTTTCTTGATTAATTATTAACAGTAAGGCAGCAAAAAAAAATTAAATTAAACAAATAGAGAATTCAAGGCTTGGGTGAATAAATATCAGAGGTGGGGCTCTAATAAGCCTTATGTTTCCCAGAAAGGAAAGCTTTTCATGCAGAGCTGCTCAACAGGTGTAAACACTTTGGTCTTTCTGTGAACTTAGTGCAGTCAACGAAAAAGTCATGAACTGAAGTAAAATGTCAGGCTCTGCCTGCTCTAAGGATTTCAGGAGTCTTGGACCAGCTAATGGCAACTGCGGGCTTACTGATGAAGTGGGAAATGACTAAGTGTGTTTACAACTAAACAATGTCACTTTTAACATGAAAAGTCATATGAGCCATGTCACACTGCTGCTGTATGAAGTCTGGGCTCTGGTGGCTGCAAATGTCCCTTGGTGAACTAGTCTGAACAACCTGAAGATGAGAAATGTACCTTTGCATCAGACAGGGCTCCTCCAACTGCACTAAATCATAGTTAGTCCTCTCAAATCTTCCCTTTGCATACAAGTAGAGAGAGTGTTTAGTGCCTTCCAAACTATGCAGCACTGTGAATGTAGTGTCTGGTGTCCAGACTCAGCTGTTTTTTGAGTTGTATGAGGCACCTTGTACAAGGGTGTTAGTGCAAGGGCACAATGTACACATGCAGCATTTTGCTGTGGCACCTGAAGGGCATCCATCCCTTCGGTGCACTGAGACTGTGCTGTAAAGAAACTGCAAGGTTGCCATGTAGCACCTACAAGATGCAGTCCCTTAGTGTTTGGGCCATGCCGTGAGCTGCTTCATGAAGAAACCAGCAAGAGAGGTTTCATGCACTGAGTAACTGAAGGGAGTTTACCTGTCTGTGCTGGGATTTGGTACCAATGCATAAATTACAGGATTTGGTGTGGAAAATTATCACCTCAGCAAATCGCTGAAGAGTAACTAAAATCTCAGAGGATTCTATGTGCTTTTGGATAAATGACATTTCTGATAATTGTTTCTTAATGAAAGATTTCTGAAGTTATGCAGGTAATTATTGGATTTATAGGTGTGAGTTTTAAACATTGTGTAGATTCTGCTCCAGCTGCCTGTGAAAGACTACAATACATGGTGAAATCCATTCTAGAATGTGTTTTAACACATGGCAAATATTAACATTTGCCTGTTATTGTAGCATTGGTATGTTTTTAATCAAATGAAATTAAATTGTATGATTCTAGTCTACCTACTTTATCAATTGAAGAAAGAACTAATTCCTATGCTAAAAATCCCATAAATACAGACTGCTGAATGTATATGAGGCCTAGGGATTTTATAGATTTATGAGAGGAATTTTTAAAATTTATTTCATACTTTTGAAATTCTATGTATGCCAATGTAGCCATTTAATAAAAACAGAAATTTTGCATACATTTATTATGACATTTGGACATATAACATGGATGCAGATATCTTCAAATAGCTTAGCTTTTCTTACTTGCCAAGTGTACATTTGCTGAAAAATGGAAAAACATAGATTTAAAGACTGAACATTTCCTATGCAGCAAAATGCATTCCTGCATGAGGCAGGTAATTAGAAGCACTGGCAGTTTTTCTTCTAAATCACTGGTGTAAAATTAGTGAAAATTTTCAATGTCTACCAAAAATATGAACCATTTGGAAGATATATTTTTCATCTTCATGAAGTTGCCTTATCTTCATTAAATACCTGTTTAATAAAATGAAACCAAAAGCTAGGTCAGCCACTTGCTCTGTGAATGTCTGCAGTGCTCTAAAGTTTTTGAACTGCTGTTGCCGAATAGTTTTCTCCATGACAAACCTGCTATAGAGGGTTTAGCATTAATCTTTGGGGGTATAAAATGTACTGTGTAGATTTTGTGTCATGGATCAGTCCTCAACTTGCTTCTTTTAATTAGCTGAATACAATAGGGAAATAATTAATTTCTCTGTAGAGACAGTATTGGCCCATAGTATAGTCCTAGCTCATCACTTTAGCAGTGAATTTGGAGCAGAAAGATGTTTTCATGCCTATCTGAATTGACAGCCAGCTAAAAACATCCAGATTGGAACAGATGTTTTTGCTTTGCATGATGTGTCTACTCTTTGCCAGCTGCCCAAAATAATGAACCAGTTAAAATCTAATGCCTTACTTATAAATAGAGCACAGAAAAGGTACAAAAGTTTAAAAATTGTGCTTTGATTAAATCCAACCAGTACCTTAGATTATTTTAGACAATTAAATTATTTCTTTCTGTTTGTAATTAATGCTTTTTAGATGACAACAGTTCTAAAAAATAATTATTTGTCTTTTCACTTTCTGAGGTCTTTATTTTTGATATTTCATTCTGTTTACATTTACCTATACTAACACACAGAACACGGAATATATGGTGTCTTCTTTTTAATGTGCCTGACTGCATTACTCTCTGTACTCTCATGCCACTAAAAAATGCTGTTTCCCTGCCAGTGAATCATAAGATCTCAATCACCCTCAGTAACATCACAGTAATATCATGTTTCCTGTGTTACCTTGCTTTAATGCAAAGTCTTTACTCCAGCCTGATAATGAGCCAATGATCACTTTGCAGTGAGCACTGGTTTGAGAACATGAATAAAATAAATAATTTTGGGAGTTACCTTCTGGCTCCAAGCACTGCGATTCTAGTGTTTCTTGAAAATGTGAGCTGACAGACTGAACATGCTTTTTTTTTCTTTTTGCAAAGACTAAGGCTAAAGTGAGGTTTATGATATGATGTAAAAATGAATAATATAGTAAATGATGCACTAGTTAGTTCTAAAGACTAAAAATGATGAGATTTTTAAGTGGAACTTTATATTGGAAAGATATATTTAAGTCCACAAGAAGTTCCCTATGAAGCTATATTTACCACATATATTTCCAAACCCTTTAGTACAGAGTCCTATTACATCATGTGTAGTGTATCAGACTTATGGCAAATGGAGAAAGCTGTCATTAAACCAACATTGTCCAAAAAAAACCCAACCAGATGCTCTGTAGATCAATTAGGTGTAGATCATCCATCTATGCTCTGGCAACATTTCTTTATAAGTTATTTTCATATGGAAAACCAAATGCATTAGATTTAAAATACACTCAACCAGAGGTGTGAAAGATGGAAATAAGTTATTCCTTATCAGAAAAGAGTGAATGAAATAATTTCAGTATCTTATATGGCAAACTGGGCTTCCTTTAGATTTACTGTTCGTATTTTCACAGTACTCCATGCAGACACAAAAAGAGATGGATCCTGAACTCACTCCTTCAGAGGGATGCCAAAACTGAAAGGCTTCATAATGTAGCTGCTGATCAAGGCCTCCCTTAGTTAACACTTAACCTTAAGCTCGTGGGTAGTGTTTAGTGGCCTAGTCAGGTATTCATGGCTAGGCGTGTCCTCAAGTATTTCAGCATGTCAGAAAACCCACATTCTGCACTGAAAAAAAATGCTTGTAAAGTTAATGTTAGGAAAGAAATTATGTAACTGGTATGGTGGTGCATGTTCAGTTCTTTCTTACCTCACCTTTTCAACCAGAGTCTTTCCCTGGTCCTCCTACAGCATGATGTTAATAGCCGTAACCAGATTGGGAAACCAAATTAATTTTTAATTGCACTATTGTGTAATTTCAGGTTACATGGAAGTGTCATTTTGTTTAATATGAATCTCTCAGCTATGTTGCTTGTAGGAAAAGGAAAGGCTTTGTATACAAAGCTGGAGGAGTTGCACTCCTATGTTAGTTTTGTAGCTGGGCAACCACTCAGGCCGATGCAGCTGGGTGCCATTTTCTCCTATCCCAAGTAAATGGGAGAGCCTCCATCCCTGGCACTTTTCCCTTCCAGTTCTTCCCAACTGCACTGCAGTTGCAATATCAAATTTGATCCCAGGCAAAGCCCTTTCAGCCTCTGCTGCTGAAGAATGGTGAAGCAACAGCCCAGAGAGTCCCTGTATTCCTTCAGATCTCATTTAATAGTATGTATTTTATACAAAGGGCAACATGTTCAGCAACAGGAGTTGCAGGGATTCACTTTGCAGCAACCTACATCCTTGCAGTGAGATGGTGTTTCAGAGAAGAGGGGTTACATGGCTTCAAATCCCTTCAGACAGAAAAAGTCTGGGCCTGCCTCTTTTATGTCTTAAACAGGGACTCTGATGCCAGAGACTTTTCTCTTCTGCAGTACAGCCCTGATTTTTGTCTCACAGGAAAAAAAAAATTCCAGGGAGTTTTGGGCTGAGCAAAACAATGATTTGTGTTGCAATTGCCCTTTTATTGAAACCTATTGGCAGCTCTTCTTAGTAGATCTAATTAGAAATTAAGGTTAATTTCATCATGTCTGTTTTATATAAATATATATACATTCCTAAGAATTGGTGGAATTTTTCACAACAGACCTCCATTTATCTCTCATACTTATCCTCATGAATAGCCTGTGAACATTTTTCTAACTAACTGTCTGGCTAGATGGCTCAGATTTACAAACTTCAGAGGTTGTTCACAAGACAGTGTAGTCTCTGCTAGCCTTTCACAGCCTGCCCAGCATTAACACATCATACCACCAGGAGACAAATGTCTCACAAGATGAATTAGCGGGTGACTGTTACACATAACTGTCCATCTGCATTTCAGCAAATTTTACTGAGACAATGAAGCATCTTCTGCTTTACTTTCTCCATCCATTTAGGAAAATCGATGGCACCAGTGTAGAGGAGGATCACATTGAGCTGACGGAAGAGGGGCGGCCTGTGCAGGCGAGCAGCCGCAAGCCCGCACTGTGTGAATGCTACTGCTGTGGGCTGCCCAAGCGCTACATCATTGCTATAATGAGTGGTCTGGGCTTTTGCATCTCCTTCGGAATTAGGTGCAACTTGGGTGTTGCCATCGTGGAAATGGTGAACAATAGCACTGTTTATGTCAATGGAAAACCAGAGCTGCAGGTGAGAAAACATCTTCCTTTCACTCTACTGAGCAGACCCCATTACAAAATTGCCAAAATGCCACATAGCAAAGTGGTGTGTGTGTATATCTATCTATATCTATATCTATATCTATATCTATATCTATATCTATATCTATATCTATATCTATATCTGTATCTATATCTATATCTATATCTATATATCTAATCTATCTCTATCTCTATCTATATCTATATCAAAAATCTGAGGGAGGGAGACTCATGAACCTCGATTCACATAGATATGCAGGTACTTAATTCTTATATATGTGATGAAGTCACATTAAAAATCTGTAAGATCTGTGGATTTGCAATGTCGTGGAGAGGACTTAAGTAGCAGAAACAAGATCTGAATTGGCTTGCATGTCTACCAGGTCCCTGATCTTTCAGTTGTAGATAGATTTTATTGTGATGGCAAAAGCTATTAGCTATTTCTCAGGGAGATATATTCTGATGCTATTACAGAAGGAATTATTAATAATTTTATGTAGGGCTTCACCCACTCTATTCAGATCAGTGGATAGCTTTTAAGATCTTAAAGCCGTCACTGACAATAAGTCATCAGGTTATCAATTATGTGGAGTGCTGTCTAGAGCTAGGTGCCAGGCTATTTCCAGATGTGCAGTAGATGGCATGTGGTCTACAGCAGATGTTTACATAACCCTTTTCAATGCACCCAACTAACTGCAGGCTCTATCCGTGACTTAGTTTTGCGCGTCCTGTTCCTCATGCCTGTGATGTCGTGAGGAAAGGCTGAGAGGGCTGGGTTTGGTCACCTTGAGAAAAGAAGGCTTAGGGGAGGCCTTGTCACCACACTCCAGTATTTAAAGGGTGGCTACAAAGAAGGTGCAGTTTCCCATTTTCCAAGGAGTCAGACAGAAAAGAGAATGGGTACAAGTTACTCTTGGAGAGATTCCAGTTGGACACAAGAGGAAAATTTTTTCACAATGAGAACATCAGCCATTGGAATGACTTCTCCATGTAAATCATGGATTCCCCAACTTTGGACATTTTCCAGATTTGACTGGACATGGTGTTGGGCTCTCTGATCTAGAATGTGCTTTTCTCAAGAAAGAATGGAGCAGATGGTCTTTGAGAACTCTCTTCCAACCTGGTATTCTATGGTTCTATGATTCTAGTTCTTTTTCAGCTGCAATCATCTCTGACCAGCTCCTGCTTAGACTTGATGCTCAGTTTGTATTTATTCAGTCTAATCCTTGTTCCCTGTGGTCCTGCTGGGACTTTCTGTTGCTATACTTAACCCTGGATCAAGAGAAAGGATGTGCCTCCATAGGTTGGAAAGCTCAGTAGAGGTAGTTTCATGAAACTGGGATAAATTTCTTTCACAAATATAAATTTATACTGTTTGAGCATGAGCACCTCCTGAATCAGGAAGCTTTCCCATATCTCATATTGTTTCTTCCTTCAGCAATTCACACTACTTGGAAACTCATCTGGAAATCACTAGTAGAAAATCAGGTATTTAAACAGAAGTGTAGCTCAGCACAGGAAAGTAGGTCTCTTGCCAAGATGCATGTTGATGGGGAGGGAAACCCTTAAGCCCTCTGTAAACACGTCTGACTAATTAACGCCATCTTTCTCCCTGCAGGTCAAACAATGAGCTGTTTTTTAGTTTTCTTGTTTGGGAGAAAAAAATCGACATACTGTGAAAAACTGTTCTTTTTACACACAGAAAATAATACTGAAAAAAAGAGAGATGTTAAGGTTTATTGCTATAGTTGTCATTTCTCTGTGATATTTTTGTGACAGTTTTAATTCTGAATCTAAAAAACATCTGTGCTGCTTACTCAGAGCATGCCTATCCACCTTTCCCTGCCAAATGATTAGCATGAAAATGATCACGAAGCAAAACATAATGTTTTTATATTGCTCTAAAAGAGTGCTTCAGAACTGAGTGCTCATGGAAAAAAACCCTTACAATAGTGGGTTTATATTGAGCCAGGCCCTTTCTGACCTCCCAGAATGGAGGGCAGGAAAGGCAACTTGGACCCACCTTTTTTTCTTCATTTTCTCTATGTTTTGCCTGGGCCGGACTTTGCATATCCCTCTTCTGAACAAGGTATGTCAAAAAAGGTCATCAGAAAACAAGGAAATCCTTTTTCAGTAAGAGCCTTGAAAAGATTGAAACTGCTTGGTGTTCAAAGATGAGGTATATGGTGAAAGCATTTCTCTTGGCTGCAGGCATTTTTATCTAGGAACCACCTGTTACCAGCCTATAGCTGGCCTTCTGTATCCAAATCCAGCTCTACAACTGGCATCACTTTCAATAAAAGATAAGCTAGTCACTAACTAGTGTTACCTAGTTTTATTTTCAGATTGCCTTGTCTGCAGATCTTATGCCCCTCACCTCCTGCTTTTTCTGCTCTCGTGCCACTTAATCCTGACAGTGAAAGGTCAGAATTTGGCCCTGACAGGGAGAACCATGGATAAGTCTACCAGTACCTGAGCCCAAAGGACTTAAGCAAGCTTGATAATCTTGGAGAAATGATATGTCCATTGATAGGCATCAGGTCCTGCTTATAACTCTGAGGAGGCTTGAAAGCAAAGATTTCAGGATTAAGTAGCC
>VYZS01032772.1:593-19111 GCA_013400695.1 Neodrepanis coruscans | reverse complement strand
AATATGTAGATTTAGGGTATGATTTAAATTCTTTAATAGAAGACAGTGCATTTTTCTTTGGTTAGAGTAAATGAGGAGTAAGGCTAAAGATTCATGGCAGTGATTCCCAACACAATGTGCTGTGTGAAAGAATTTGAAGAAGAAGAAAGTTTTGAAAACTGCAGCTTGGAATTCCTTGCCACAAAACATTTGGGCAATATCTGATCAATATTCAGAAGTACTTTGAACATCTGTTTGCATCATGATTCTATAAAACACTAATTTCTTTCAAGTTTTAGTTAGTGCTAAAAACATAGTTGAGGAGATGATCAGATACTGACAAAATGTGTTGTAAAATAATGTGTTGAGATATTTTTGAGAAGGGAAGCTAAACTTCAGATGGCTTTTTAAATGGGCTATAAACTAAAGTATAAAAAATAGCTGCATTTCAGTTGTATATGAGAAGCAGTAAAACTCATAGCACTAATTAAGTTAAAGCTGTTGTCACTGAAGTTAATAAAAAGATTCTTATGCTATTAAGAAATGAAGATAACTCTGTGTGATAGGTCTGGTATAACTGACAGACCTCCAATTTAGGACAGCTAATTGACTAAATACATATTTTTTAGGAGGAGCTTCTATTGAAAATTTGTTTTTTTGCATAAGAAATAGAGAGCCTTCACAGATGATCTATTCTAAAAGGCAGAGTACAAGGAGTGCATTAAGCTGTAAGAGCTTTTGAAGCATTGCCACATACACCAGATTTTGTGAGTTGAATCACAGTTTTCTAAATTACTTTATATTATTAGTCCTGTGCAGTAAACTAAAAAGGTAGTAAGGAAATATATATATTTTTTTTACATTCCTGTTAGATATGATGCAATCTCTAAAAAGGTACTTTTAGCAGATGATTGCAAGGAGACTAACAACATACACCTGTCTGCTTTTAAACATATGCTAACCAGATGGAAAGTTGCACACACTATAAAAATACGTTGAGCCAAGAAAAGACTGTCTTTAGGAAGAGGTCACAGTAGGGTGAAGGAGGGCAGGTATGTAAGTGGAAACAGGGAAGTCTTTTAAGCACCATTAAGCTAATGGAGCTGTGAAATAACATGCTGGGCCTTACAATAATGCTTTAAAAGAAATTCTCATTCTAAGTGCCTTAGGATATGCTTTTTTCCCCCTTTCTGCTTTAGGTAATTCTAGAATTTCATAGCAGAAAGCTCTATGTAAGTAAAGATGCCAACACAACATATCCCTGCTGGCATTAGTATAGAACATTTTGATATCAGTCACAGCAAGTCAGCTCTTGATCATCCTCACAAAATTATCCTTCTTAGATTCTGTTCCTTTCCCTTCCCTTCTGGAGAGTCATTCTTTTGGGTTTTTTTTTTTCCTTTTCTCTATTCTTGTAGCAGCCTCTGAGTGCTTTCCCGCACTCTATCAGTGTGTTTAAAGACAATTACGCTCTGCAGAGCACTTGCAATTCCAAAGGAAATGAGCTTGTACCTCATCCCTCAGAAGACTCTCATGGAAGATGCTGCAGGAGGGACAGGAGTGTTGGGGAGCACTGTGCTCTGCCCTGCTCACCCCGTGTGTTCCCTCCACTGTCAGCTGCAGCCTGTGCCAAGAATGTCTGCAACTGGAATGCCACAGAGTTCATCAGCTATTGTGGGTTAAATGTGGAAAGATGCTCAGTGGCATTATAGAAATGTAATGTGTAAGGGATGTTGCTGCAGAAGTATTCTTGGACTTACTCCTAGTCAGACTTTCTTTCATTTATATTTGTCCCATTGTTCACCAAGTATGTTTTTCTCTCAGTTACTTACAGTGCTCCTGTGTGCCTGTGTTGAGCAATAAAGGACAATAAAGCTCACAGATGCTATATTCTGGCAGTTAAGAGCCAGCTGCATGATGTCCACATTGGAGATCATCAAGAAAATGTCCAACTGTGGGAGCAGTACTGAGATTACTTTTGTACATTAAAGAGGTGGGATTTTTTCCCATTTCTGTTTTGTCTCCATTACAATTTGAGCTGTTGCAGCTTGACTGTTTTCAAAGTCCATTTATGTTTGCCTGTAACATTTTCCCAGTGCTGTTAGAATCAAAACTTTGCTATAATCTGGATAGACCTTTCCAGCAAAGCTGTGCCCACTGGCCCAAAGGGGTCAGTTTCCATTTGGAACATTTGACCTGTAAAACCCCAGCCTAGTTAGTTCACCTGAAATACAGCACCTCCCTTGAAGTACAGAGATGGGAACAGATGTGATAATGCATGTGGCATGTTTCTGCAGGGGATTATTTATTCAAAAAGGAAGTAGATCAATTTTCATTGCCTTATAGAACATTGTTATTTAAAAATTCTTAGCTCTGTTTAACTTCTGGTAATAAAGTCTAAGGGATGCTGAGTATTAGGATTAAAGCACAAGGAAAAACATTTCCATTCATTTAGCACCTTGAAGCAGAACTAAAAGCATGTCACAAATGTGCACCAACATAAGATATATTTAAGTATTTAAATAAAATGAAGCAGTAATTGTTATTCTGACTTACCAGTAAGCTAAAATACAATTACATAAAGGCCACAGAGTTCTAAGTACTCAGAGCCTTTGAAAAGGAGATCAGAAGTGACTTAATCAGTCTCTTATAAGAAAACTTTCTTACCCTGATTTCTGCATTAGGCACTAAAAAGTACTACTTCTTTCCCTACCACTGAACATATAAAATAATGCTTTAAATGGCTGTCAGAGTTATATGATTAAGATTTTGATTGGATTTTGTTTGTTCTGCTCTGCTGAGCCACACCTCAATCTCAGCAAGTCACTAGATGGCACCAAAAGTAGTTAATTTTTAGATACTGTAATAAAACAAAACTGGAAGAGCCCCTGCAAAAGCACTGTTGAAGGAGAGGAGAATCTGCACCAGATGGTTGGGCAGTGGATCTTCTGCCTAGACTTCATACTTTAACTTGCAAAAACAAAGCAAATACTTTTCAGACTTGCATGTAAATCCCATGACTTTTTTAACCAGGAAGTAATGGCTTTGCTGAATTGAGACAGAAATTATTTCAAACCAGTCTCACTCAAAACCAGTGCTTGTTGAAAAGAATAACAAAACACACTGGGTGAAATCCTGTCTCTGTCGATGAGAGGTTTGAACCCTGATTTGTGTAGAAAAAGGATTTTACTCCCTGGTCTTGCTGCACTGGTTTAAGCTCTTTGCAAACATACAGCCTGACCTGGCATACCTGGCAGTTTGATCTCAATTTAAATAGTGCAGAGGTGGAGATGTGCCATTGGTGTGAACCTGCTCATCTGTGTCTTATTTTCTAGCAATCTTCTGAAATTAATGTATGTCAGTAGGATCCTATAATGATTACTTACTATGCTTCTGTAATTCATAACATCTATAATGTTTCACCTTGTGAGGAAAGCGACTTTACTCAACCATTTTCATTAGTCACATGAAAGCATCAACACGTACAGCAACCTTCCAAGGAAAAGCCTGTTTGACATGTTGCCTTTCAAAATTCTGGTGTTGAAGTCAGTACTGTCAATTGCCAAAGACATCACAAAAATCATCACAAAACCACAAAAATCATTATATCATTGCCAGCAGCAGGGAAAGCAGATACATCTAGAACTAATTAACATCACAGCAACCATGTAGGAATGGAACAGATTCTGACCAACAACATTGCTGTAAAGTTCATTTAAATTGGATATTAAAAGAAGGTACATAAAATTTACTTTAAACTTTAGAGATTGAGGAAAGTTGAAGTTATTCTCCAAAAAATCTTTTTACCACATTCATATTTTTAAGGCTATTAAAATCAAGGGTTTTAGTAACAACCTCAAATTTTTATCAGAAAATTCCAGGAACATATTGGAAAGTCAAACTGACTTTTAAATGTTAGGGCAAACACTAATAATATGGAAATAGACTTTTAAANACAACTCATAGTTTTAAACAGGAAAGCACAATATTTTCTTTTTTATTATTTTTTAATTTTAGGTTCTCTCAAAGTCAAAAGGCTTGGACTGGAAAAAAATGTTGAAACTCCATGATGTGCAAAGCAAGCTAGGAGTTAGCCTAGAGGAAATGCTGACCATTGTCGAGGAGGTATTACATCCTGAGCCTTACAGCACAGAGGAAATTTGTAAATGCCTGGGAATTAGCCTGGAGGAGCTCCACTCTCAGATCCTTAGTCAAAACATGCAAGATGGTAAGCATATATGAAATGGTGGGTTTACTGTACAATGTCTGTATTATATAAAAAGTTTATGCGTTAATAAATAGTGCAAGTGGAAGTCTTGTCAGAACACTCCCCTGGAATCTTGGTTAGCAACTGAAAGAATTGATTTCATCATTGATTGATATTTTCATTCTAACTTGTAACTTAAAATAGAACAAAACTTTGATTTGGGTTAAACTGTTTCTAAAATGATGGAAATAGCAGATCACTTAGTCTTTTAGATTAGCCTGTGCTCTTTGTGTCATTTCTAAATAACCCAGGTTTTATTCTAAGGAAAAAGTCTAAACTAAACTAAAAGGTCTTCCTCTTTTAGGCAGTAGGTGTAACAAAACTGAACATTTTGGATGGTCACAGAGTCATTAAAATGAATCCTCTTTGCTTTCACTTAACTGGTGTTAAAGGCCTGCACAAGATGGGCTTCTGTTTCTGTTTTTGAACTGATAAATACCTGATCACTTCCTAAAACATGCACTGGGCAGCAACTCATTTAGGTCTCTCCTAAGAAAGAAGTTTCTGTCACTGTCAATATTTCTTTTTCCTGTAGGAAAATGTTGGTGGAAGTGAACAGTTTACTATTTAGAGCATTTCCCATGTATTATTGTTTATGATTATACCATGCAGTCATGAGCATTGTCACACATGGCATGGATCCTGGATGCATGTAGTATGGTTGCTAATAATACTGAATAATATAGAATTTATTAAATTTGCATTCATAATGTTTCCAGTTGGGATCAGAATCTTTCTTTAAGAACTATATAGAATCCTTCTTGTTTCCATTCTGTAGCCTTAATACCTCTATTCTTCTGTGGTTGAATTATATCTTTGCCAATCCTTCCCAAGACTGCTTTCAAGAATGTATAGATTTGATGCATATAAATCTGTAATATATGTACCTATACTGATACTTATATTTAAATAATGTATCTGGAGTGATTGTAGATTTTATATATTGATCAAGGACCAGGTCCTGATTCTATAACTGTTTTGCACCCCAGTGGTATCAGACAGTGTGAAACTGTTTTATTGTCTAATTACACTGCCAGAGGGTACCAGGATGGAACAGGAGCTTCATCCAGCTCTTGATCTCCATAGAAAGAGTTTTGATAACTCTGTGCTGCCTGTACTTGAGGAACACACTGAACCACGTACCTGCACTCTGCAACATTTTCCTGAGAAACTACAAGGATGTAAATCTCTTACACTGTCCCTTTATTCTTCCCTTCATGAAGCAATACAAGACTATTAACTTACAGATGTTTACACTCCTTATACCTGGTTTATAAAACAAAATTCTATAGAATTGAAAAATTCAGATAAAAAGAAGTACGAAGTACTTTTATTCTCTACAAAAAGTACAGAACAAAGTTCTGTAGAATTGAGTTGTTTATACAGGTTATCTTAGTTTTGTTGTTTTTTTTCAAAAAACAAAGTCTGGATGAAAAATGTAGACATAAAAGCTATAGAAGAAACTGAAAGGAAATTTTACACTGTAGTTCTGAATACCATTTGCAGATGTTTGCTGAACAGAATCTCTTAAACTCGAATGACCGTGATTTCATTTGATAAGACCAATTAAAAAGGGTTATGCTGAAAGACTCTTTGCATGTACAATATAAAATTAAATAACAGGTTTCTGTAAAACACATTCAAAGAAGAAGCTAGACAGACACAGAAAGAAAGAATCTATAGCCAGAGTTTGTTTTTGTTACACACTCCACAAATTACGTGTTATGTTGGCTTTGGAAAACCAGAGGCTGTTTGAAGAAAGTATTTTTCCTATTTCCCCTCTACTTTCTCACTCTTATTTTAATGACAGTGCCTGGCTTCCTCATGTCAGAGGAAACATACTGTCAAGTAAATAACCTCTGCAGAGAATTTCAGCTTTCTTGAACTTCTTTGTTCAACATGAAGAACAAACCATAACACTTAAGTTATCTTTCTTCCTTTGCACACATTTTATCAACTATTTGATAAAATATTATAATGTTAAAGGTAAATTTCTTCCTGGTGAATTACTATTTAGATAATTTACTAGATTCTGAATTTTCTTGGAGGCTGTATATAAATTGTCAGCAGTTTTCATTTTTTGTATTATTCAAAGCCCAGGAATCATTACAAATATTGTTTTGTATTGGCATCGTGTCTCATGTTTTAAGGATCTGAAAGTGCTCTATAAATGATTATTTTAGCCTTAAGTCTAGCTATTTATTCCTCCAGTGACAAAAACATAAGCTTTATCATTATATAGGGATGACCAGATAAAAACTCTGCATCTCAGAGGCAAATGGTATGGACAGGCTTTGGGCAAGTCCCAGGCCAGACCTGGAAGCAACTTATCATCCCTTTTATAGGCAGGTACTCAAGGATTTCTGCAGGTCCCCTCTGTACAGCCCACTTGTTCCCCACGTTTGGAGAAGTACAGATGGTGTATAAAGCCTTTCTAAACTTCTTGCAGTTGTTCCTTGGCCAGCTCAAAATCCTGAGTTTAAAGCTCCTTTGCAAATGTTTACACATGGATTGCACTTGTGGCTTCTGAACATCTCTAGAAAAATAATATTTATTACTTTTTAAGGTGCACTGTGCCATAATTTTGGCTTGGACTTGAGTGCTGAACAGAACATGTAGTGTGTGGTGATTGTGGGACATTAAGTATTTATAAGCTTCACCACAAAAGCATATTCTCCTGTAAAATAGTGTATTCCTTTAACCATGAAATGTTTTTTTCTTTTTAAATGAGGTATTTTTAAACCCATTTTTTCTTCTCATATATAAAATTGTAGCCTAATTTTGACATTTAAACCTAGGAATGAAATCACGTGAGGAGCAGGCACTTGCAGTGTTGATTGGGCTGTTTAACTCCTATTTGTCCCCTGGAAAGAGAATTCTAAGTCTGTGCTGCAGCTTCAGTCAGTGGTGGTTGAATGGCCTTTCATGGGTGTTGATGGTGGTCTCAGTGCAAGAACAGTTTCCACATTCCCTGCACAGACAGGTGTAGGTCAAGGGGGTCTCACTCTGTCAGGTGGCTCTGGGATACGTAAGGCTCTGTCTGTGCACCAGTGATGTCCTGCATGGACAGAAGTCACTTCCAAACTGGTAGACCTAAGAGCACTTACCAGCTTAAGAGTCCAGGTGCCTCCTTCAGCCTCAGCCTGATCCACGAAATGGTGAAAGCTGGGAATATACCATTCCCTTCCACAAAAACAGAGAGGTGGCTGCTCCAGGCAAGTCCCATACCTGGAGCATCCAGGTCTTTGGGGTGTGCCACAGGTTAGGTGAAGGCACTGAATAGTCCAGGTTAGTTGCAAAAGCCTTGTTAAAGCCAGCATTCCTCTGGAGGAAAAATCACTTTAAACCAGTAGTTATAATCTCAAAACAGGTGTCTGCTAAATGGGTCACCACATCCAGCCATGACTCGTCCCCTGGTCTATTTTCAGAAAGCCGGATTGCAAACAGTTACTTGAGCAGTCCCAGTAGAGTAACTGTTCCCCACTTTGAGTAGGGGGTTCACAATCTGGCTCAAATTAAAGCCATCTGGCAGCATTTTCTTATATACATTATGAGCCAGAAACCTTCACCCTCATCATGTTCAATCAGCAGGATGCCTAACAGAGAAGGGCACTATTCCACGGGAGGAGTGGTGGTGGAAACTGTCCCCTACATGATTTTGTGTCAGTGAGTTTTTCCGGTTGTAAATTTCTAACAGTCCCATCAGCCATGTGTAGCTCATTAATCTACAGTGAAATGTATCTTAAGAAGCTGCCAAAGCAACTAGAAAAAAATACATAGCCTGAAGAGGTTGGTCTTTAACTAAAGGTCAGATAGAATTGTACAGGAAGCCTCTAAAGAAAGGAATCTGCTGAAGTTGAAGTTGTAACAAATAATATGAATTGCTGAGAAGCCACAAGGTTTACTTATAAAGAAAAAAAGCTTCCCTTTAAATGAAATGGACAGGTTTGCACGATGTTTGTAGAGCTAAAATTAAAAATATGACCATACACTTGAAAATCCACAGTAAATATTTCTATTATGTTTAGTTAACCCACAGATATTTGGGTCAAATAGCCCAGATTTTTGTTTGTTTAGAGATTTTTTATGGATTTTGGACAAACTTTCATTAATACTATTCTGCTGAGTCTTAGCCACTTGGAAGGTCCTTTCTGCATTGTGAACTATTTGTGCCCTAGGAAATGGCACTGTTCTTTCAAGGGCATTTTGTGGTTTGTAAGTGAATTGAATCTACCTGTTCATGGGTGACATGACAGAAATCCTCTGCAGAGGAGCAAAGATGGGGTTCAGAGAATTTGGATATAGGTTGAAGTCAGAGAAGCCAGGCCTTTATTATAGGTTACTGGATTAAGAAAGTATATTTAATTACCTAATTTCCATACATGATAATACATTTAAGGATCTGCATTGTTTTAAGAATCTGCCATTGGTTCCCTAAACCCTGCTTTTTGCTCTCCTTTGAGCACCACAGAGAGTGAGAGCATATAACCCAGTCCTGTGCAACACTGCAAGGGTTTCTTTGAGGGCTTCAGCTTTTCCTCCTTCAGAGCACTCCAGCCCTAGCTCAGATATAAACTAATCAGGAGTGGGCCCTCTGGTTTTGTTTCTGTTAAGAGTGACAGAGCTGGGCTTAGGAAATCAGTCATTTTTACTTGTCAGAAAATGTGACTGCATGCAGCACACAGATTCTGATGTGTTTCTTCTAAAATTCACAGCCTCCATAGTGCTCTGACGTGTCCTATCAATTCAGACTTTATGTGGAGCTAATATACAGGCTGTGATGTAGCCAGGAGATTCCAATATAAATGCAGTGTTTGGAAATATGATGTGTGCCCTGCTATCTTCTATTAGATAAAGATGGTTTGTTGGACCTCCCATCCACGCAGAAGAGGTAGAAGTGGGTTTTTGTATTATCAGAGGCATTTTTTGTTGAAAGCTGAAAATACCTGAATCAGAGTACAGAGGTATTTGCTGTCCTGAAGATAATTTTGCCTGAACAGACCACTGCCAGAGAGGACAAGAAAACTATAATAAATTTTTTTTAAATACAAACATACTTTTTTTGAAATAAAATGCTGCCTGTAACCGGCCAATAGCCAACACAAGGATCCCAGCCTTTAACCAATACCAATTTGGTAAATATCTACAAAGAAGTCTGCAAGTAACATACAGCAGCTCTTTCCCACTTGAGATGTGCCTGGAAGGGCTGCATTCCATGGAGAGGAAGCCAATGTCAAGGTAGCAAATTCTCCCCTACACAGAGAGGCTCCCCTGGGAGCCAGCACTGTCGAGGACGCGGCTCAGCTCTCCTGGCTGGCAGCCAGGAGCCCGAGCGCCCATTCCGGTTGCCAGTTCCTAACGTGACGAGCACAACACAACCCCAGAGATTTTTAAGGTAATCTGGCCAGTAGAGCATTGCTCTACCAAAGGGTGGTCTCCGAATCAATCACAGCCTTTGGCAAGTCTGTTGCCTGACAATTGAAACCAGACATGTTTTCAGTTCATTCTTTGGGTTACTACTGTTCAATGGTGATTTACAAGAGAGTGTGAGCTATGGCAATCTCTCACGCAACTTTAGATATTCCCTAAACGAATGCACATTTAGAAATCTCCTTGCTCTAAAACAATGGCTTATAAGAAAAGAATATTTAAAGAGAAACCATCCTTAAAAATAGGCCAGGCTGCCTTTCTCCAACATTCAAAAATGCCGAGGCACCACTCTGCAAAACACAGCACAACAAACTCCAGCAGCAATAAAATCGGAAACCAAAATATGCTCTTCCTGTGTGATACTCTCAAATCCATGTTTCTGAGGGGCACTAGATTTTCTTATTTCTGTCCTCGTTTGAAATGCATTCAGAAGGCTTGTTCAAAAGACCAGCAGCACAGGGTTTCTCAGTAGCAGGCTGTATTGAATTACAAAATAAATAGGAGCAGAAGCAATATCAGCAGTAGCAGAACACTGCTATGTTCAATGTTTCTCTCTCATTTTAGACTACTTGTGTCTCAGCACTGTATTTTTAGCATTTACAGTTGTGAAATACTCTGGAGAAATAAAAAGGGATTATAGAGGTGCTGGTGAAGTTTTAGTCTGTAAGGGTTGCAGTCTGGATTGTACATAGGAGAGACTTCACACTGGACGTAATTTGATTTCCAGTCTTTCAAGGAAGATTTCTACATCTACTTGCAAATGTAGATTGCTGAAAATATCAGAAGTGGTTCCAGAAGTTGGCTGTCTCCACAGAACAGCCAAGTAGGAACTCCATGTGTCTGGGTCAGACAGCGAGTTCTATTTTAAATACAAGGCTTGTCTCCCTTCTCCTTTTACCTCTATTGGAGTGTTTCATCAGCCATTTTAAAAAGTAAGAGAGATCGGGAGCTGAAATGAGGAAAGAAATCTTGCCCTAAAGGAGAATTTACATTTAGAGAGAAAAAGAGGGATGTTCTGAGGTGCTCTAACAAGGGTGTGCTGTGATGAAATAAGGAAACAGCAGTAGGTGCTCCACACAGAGGTTAAAGTCCACTTATCTAGTATTTACCACCCAGACAGTTCAAGCAAACCAATTTAATCATAAATTAAATTATGTCATGCATGCTTTTGGTGAACAATACTTCCTTAATAGTAGCCATGGTATTAAAGCAAACAGAACTATATTGGGAGATGAAAACAATGAACTACAGCACGAGTTTGGGAAAGGCAGATCAATTCTTAGATGTTAGTTGCAAACCAAACCCTCCTGTAAGTATGTGTGACTTGCAGAGCCTTTAACCACAGCCATCTCCTTCCTTTTTATGCCCTATTATTCAGGCTTGATGGAGGTCTCTATCCTGATGGCCACACAGGTTTGGACACCCCCTGGACCCTTCCCAGAGGAATTGCTTTTTCATGGCACAGTAGAAAAATTTTAGCCAAGATTCTTGCATTAGGCCTTTGATCTTAGTAGGTCAGTACTCAGCAATACCTGTCTGGGCTTAACATTTCTTCACATCCACACAGGCAGCACTAACACTCTGGCAAGTAACATACACCAAAAATAAACTCTGAAAACCAAAGTGAAAGCTGTGCTCTTAACTGTACCTTTAATCCAATATTATTTACAGTCAGGCTAAGCCTGTTATCATTGGGAAAATCTTTGAGAGGGCTTTGTTACCTGTGCATCATGAAATAGGGATAAAAGCACGGTGGTTTTTGTGGTTTGGTGGTTCTGTTTTTTCAAGCAAAGGTCTGTCCTCACAGTCTCATAATTGATGCAGATTTGGCCTGGTGCATTCAGCCACACAACAGGCCCTGGGCCAGCAGGTGCTGGCTGACAGCTGCCTTGCAAGGCACAGGGGACTCTCCAGATGTTCTCCTGACTCTGTTCTATTGGTATTTGAAAACCTGAAAGCTTTAGATTAATGTCCTAATGCTGTTGCTGCCAACCCTTGAATTTGTGCCTTGCCTCTACAGAGTAAGAGGAGAGACTAGGTCTGTTCAGTGACACAGCAAAAAGCAGAGCATGTGCATGAAGTTACCAACATGTGTACATTGTATTTTGATAAACTCTAAACACTACTTTTTATTAGGGTTTTTAAAGAATATGTAGGTGATCTTTTGAAGACTTTTAGCCTAGAGTGTTCTAATATAAAATATGAATTACTTAAAAAAATATAATTCTGCTGTGGTTTTGTATATTCCTTCTGGAGTGAATATTAATGCAGTTTTCCTTTTGTTTAGTTTCCACCTTTAAGTTATACCAGCGTGCGAAGCACGTGTACAGTGAAGCTGCCAGAGTGCTGGAATTTAAGAAGATCTGCAGCGAAGCACCTGCCAACACACTCCAGCTGCTGGGAGAATTAATGAAGCAGAGCCATATCAGCTGCAGGGAGCTGTATGAATGCAGCTGTCCTGAGCTGGATCGGCTGGTCGACATCTGCCTGTAAGTTCTGACCACAAAGAAGAGTAATCGTCTGCTGAGAATAGTGTTTGAATTGATGAGAAAATATGACATCGTTGGCTATTGCAATCTTAAAATGAAAGTATTCTTGTCTCTTATTACAAAATTAATCTCCTGCAGGGACATTACATGGTCAATTGTTTCCCTGCTGACATCTGTGCAATACTTTTCAGATGAAAGCCTCAGTTTATGGCTTTATTACAGATTTTGCTTTTGGACTGACTCATCATCACAAGTGTTACGTTAGACTGCTGGCTATTCTTTTCTAAGTTGTAGAAGTCATGACTGGTTTTCTTAAAACATCATCTTACTTGTTCTATTTGAACTCTTTTACTTTTTCTGTATTTATTAGTATTACAGCATCATCAAATGATTTGGGTTGTAAGGGATCTTAAAGATCATCTCATTCCAGCCCCTGCCATTGGCAGGGACACCTTTCACTATGCCAGGTTGCTCAAAGCCCGATCCAACCTGGCCTTGAACTATTCCAGGGACGGGGCATCCACAACTTCTCTGGGCAGCCCATGCCATTGTCTCACTATTCTCACAGGAAAGAATTTCTTTCCAAGTATCTAATCTAAATCTACCCTCTTTGTGTTTCTTAATCATTTCAGTACTGCTGCCACGAGAGTTGCAGAGCATAAGCAAACTGTTCTACAATCTTAGGTTGCCTTGAAATCATAATGAAATGTAGTGAAATGCTATTTGCCTTTTTTCAGTTATAAAATACATTGTCTAGAGTATCACATAGGCTGGACAGCATTTCACTGTTTAAAAGATGAGTGTGTTAACAGTTACTGCTTATCTCTGCATTGTGTGCCTGAGCTTTCCCCATATTATTCAGTTTTCATCTCTGCCTCAGCATCATTCTTTTAGTTGAGATCCCTTCCTAACTCAGTTTGGCCACAATGAAACAACTCCAGAACACATTCCCCAAGTGTCACTTTGTCCCTTCCCTTCTCCCACACACAGATAGATTGCTGTGGTAGCAGGCTGTTGTTTTCATGACTCTGCTGCAGTGAATGATGAGACCTTGTACAACCATATGTTAATACAGAAAGTAAACATTACTACTCACATTGGACACAGTATTTCATCCCTACCACAGGGTCAGCATGAAATGATGTACACATTTCAGCTCCTCTTAATTTCCATTGTTCTGGTACATTTAATCATGGGACAGACATCTTATGCTAACTTTTTTCTGAATTCAGTGCCTATAGAAGGAATTCAGTGGTTGGTGATCACTTTAACAGTGGTTTGGGGGAATAAACAACTGCTCACCTCCTGAGCTGTCCCACCACTACTCCATCCCTGCCCCTGCCCCAGGCACCCTCTCCCAGCTGCTTCCTGCATTCCCATTATGGCTTTTAGTGATGCCACCTTCATAATTCTGTTCCTTTGTTATTATTCTTACTTTTCCTTGGATAAGGGTGTACTTAGTTTGGAAAACTTTGCCCTAGCCCAGAGCGTTACTGCCCTGCCAGAAGGGAAATGCAGGGTGACATAAGTGTTTGCAGGCCTGATATCAAGCAATATAGCTTTACTTTCTTTTAGAAGCAAATATCCCATCCACTCTCTATATCTTCTGGTTTTGAAGAAAATAAACTGTTTCAATTTGAAGCTAAAAAAGTAATTAATACCTTGCCACCTAAAAAATGAAGAACACAAAAATATGTCTTTACCAGTGGCTGACTTCTTTTTCCATTTTTGCTAAGAAATCATCTGCCTTAGAATGGAAATATGAATTTTACAAACACACAATTTACCAAATGCTCTTTTACTTCTGTACTTCTGGATTTTTCAAGTTGCAGTACCTACTTACCAGGTTTGTAAATCAACAGAGTAAGATATAGATTATTATTTTTTGCAGAGAAGATGAAATGGCCTCTGAGGCAGAAAGCTACAAACTTAGAAATTGAAGAGAAGACTTCTGGATATTCACAGATTATTTTGCATATGGCATACACGTGCTGTTTTGTACTACAACACAGAGAGGCCTGATAACCATTGCACAGACTGATAGTAATTGAGCAGAACAATTCTTGATCCTTCTCTTGGGAGCCAGTCCAGTGTGTAACTCGCAGGCTGTGTTCAGTTTATTGGAGCACGTAATGATCACATAATACAATAAGCTGTGACAGTCACTCAGTGGGGCAGTTCCACCAGAGTTATCCCAGCTGCTCAAAGGGAACCACTGATCTGTGTGTGAGAAGGGAGAACTATCTCCAGTCAGCTAAAGACAGAAACTATGCTCTATGGAACTATCAAAAATCTTGGCCAACCAAGTCTTGATCCCATGCAAGGGATCAGCACTGCCTGTTCTGAGACATTACTGACAGGGAAGAGCCTTAAAACTTAACATCTGCATTGTTTTTAGGTGCAGTAAGTACCCAGTGCTGATGCCTCAGTCAGTGGCATCCGATGACTGCACTTTGCAGACCTGATGAGCCATTTTAAGTGTCCTCACTCAGGTGCCCAGGTTGAATCATTTTGAACAGGCCTGTTCTCAGAAATGCTGGGAGAAAACTGTCCTGTCCCACTCAGGGGAAAACAGACAGGGATAAACTAGCAGGAGTTACCTGGGCCACATTTCAGTGAACCAGGATGGATGGCAGAGACTGCTGGTTGCACCCGAAGCTCAGCACGGGGATGGAAGTTGTGCTTCCCACTCCTGCTAAGCTCTGTGCTTTAGGGAGAGACAGCTGCTGCTCCTGCCAGCTTGGGCACAGGGACATGGGCTTGCAGGAGGTAGCACAGCCACAGAACCCAAAGGAAAGGAGCTGTTAGGATATTTCTAAATTAAATTAAAATTTTAGTTCCAGAGAGAAAAATAAAAATAGTAAAGGAAAAAAGTGATGTGTGTGCCCACATTACATCAGATTTCTAACTGACCAGCAGAGGAGCCCAGCCACAGTATGATGGGCAGAGCTAAGCACCACAGTGGAGTGTCATTCATGTGAAATGATTTCTAATTGGTATATTAAAATTATTTAATCTGTTTTTTTATTACATTCTTTGCACAGAAACAAGTACATCGCTCACTATTCTTTACAGTTTTTGTCCCCTCAAGAGTATTTACTAAGAAATATGTCTTTCTTCTCTAGAATTTTAATATTAAATCTTTTTCTGATTCAATAATTAAGTTTTTAAAAGTATATAGCTATTCCAGATGAATGCAACTTAAGCCAGCATCTAATTTTTGGAAAAAGTCTTAGCTTTTCTCAAGTTGTTTATTAAAAAAGCTGAGGGACATAAAATCACTAGTCACTCTAGGAAAACTTGGCTGATGTGATTATAGAAATGGCCAGGAACTACATAAATTACATTCTTTACTTACGATGATATACAGCTGCCCTGTAGCTTTAAAAAACTTTCCCAAAAACACATTCCACAGAATTGCCTGAGTCTACTCTTGCTCTCTCCTTACAAGGTTTAAACTGTGAAGAATAATCTGCATATCCAGATGTTTTCTGTTTTGCCTAGATCTTTATGTTTTACTATACAACCTCTGCCAAGAAAGAAAGGGATCCATACTTGCTGTGGTTTGTAGTGCTGAAAACTGTAACCACTAGTTGGTCAAGTTTTTTTTTCTTTTTGCAGACAGAAGGCTTGTACTTTTCTCTAACCTACCTCATGCTTTTAATAGCTGTTAGTCATTTAAAGTGGGTAACACAGCAGATTCACTAGACAATTAAGGGACAAAGATTGGATGTGAGCTCCTGAATACGTTAGGTGCTCTTGAAAATCTCTCAGAAACCTTAGTGTTGCCTATAACTTTCTTTCATTCTCTTATTCTCCATCTTTTGGTGCTATAAATCCTGACAATTTTTGTGTTCCCAGCCATGCCTCTTACATGACAGACAGCTGAACCCTTCTGATCACTTTTGAAGGATAGTTTGAACATTAAATCCAGGTGCATTATGGTAGCCAAGACAATTCTGCATTTTATCAAGACTCTTACCATTACCAGTGATGATTTTCTTAAAGCTGCAAAGCCTGCAGTCATCACACAAATTAAAAATTCAAACAAACCAAAAAGTCACTGTACAAAAAGATGTTTGTGGCACTTTCACAAAGCCAGAAGGGCTTAAAAATGCTATCCAAATGCAAACTAAGCTACAAAGCAGAATTAAGTATAATCCTCCCCATTTATGTATTTAAATCTCATCATGTTAACTCCATGCTTTCTAAAAAACTAGTTCATAATTTTGAGTATTTCAAATCAACAATACTGCTTTGGGGTTTTTTCACCTCTTAAGAGAACAATTATTTTTAAAATGAACTACTGCAATTTCTTACCTATCATTTCCGTATACTAAACTATGGGACTTCCATTTTTACTCTTTTCTTTTATTCTTCTTTCCTTTGCTGCAGTATTAAAGTTTTTACTCTTGTACCCCTATAAGATAATTCTCTTTTTATCCAGTGAATGTTGGAACAAGGTATATAAACTCTTCAGAAAGCAAAGGCCAGAACCTGGGGCTGGGAGCTGAGTGCCCCCAGCATGGGACTCCATATCTATCCTCCATTATCTCTCCCTGTATTCCTGTGCTGGCAGCTGCAGCACAGCCCAGGCAGCACACAGGGTATTTCCCACACATGAAACCCACAGTGCCCACTGCCTGGGTGAGTGCTCCATCCACAAAATTGTCTGCTCAGACTCCCCTTCCAAAATGCATTACTTAGTTGCCAGTGCACAAGAGAGCGTCTGGCAGTACTTAGTACTGAACTGATCAGGACTTGAATCAGATGGTGTCAGACCTGTCCCAAAGACAACTTTCTCATATTTGATTTAAAGACCTCCCAGACACCACATCTCCTGCAGACGTGGAATTAGGTGCTCACTCCTGAATCCATGAAATACCAGGTACCCAGTTCTCAGATGCCACAGCCCTGCCCAAGTTCCTCAGCAGTAAACCCCAAGTGTCTGATCATATCACCACATTTGACACTGTTAAGCCACAGTATTTTGAAACACAGTGACTTCAGCTCTGCAACAGGCATATTTTCTGTCTACATTATGCTTTATTTCAACTAAGTATTTTAAAATGACTCAGTAAAAATGAGGCATGAGCATGACCACAGAGAATTACGAAATCAATAAAAGGTTCAGAACAATTCTGAAGGGATTTCAGTTGCCTACCAAAATAAAAGCCACACACCATCTGAAATACAAAGTTCTGGCTGAGGTAACAGACCAAATGAGTACAGACAGTTGATGTAGCAGGCTCTAAAAAGTGGATTGGGCCTTATAAAGTCGATGGGAATTTTCTTATTGATTGCAACTGAGACTGGATTGGATCCTGCTCATTTTAGGAGGTTGCTCCATGGACTAGAAACTACAAAATTGCATCAGAGAATGAGTGGCTTACAGGAATAACAATAAGTAAAATAGAACACCAACAGGAAATGCAGAATGAACATAAAATCGAGTCAATATGAAGGGTGGCACCACACAGACACACTGAAGAAAGTGTTTCTGTCCAAGAAGAGATGTGTGTTTAGAATCAAATACATATGTAAGTACTTGCTTGAAATATGACCTAAACCTCTACTAACCCAGTACTACACCAGATTCATTTAACATAAAATGCACACATGAAAAATTACAACAGCCCATTCTGAATGAGCTGTCATTTTCCAATGCTATTTACATGATGCTGCCTCTCCCTCTAACATATTGTAGGGCTGATAAATATCTCTGTGCATGTCTATTGGAAACACATCAAAAGTATTTGTTTGCAAATCAGATTAGATCTCCCATGAGAGTAAGATTTCAGAGGAGTTTTCTAAATCTGTCTGGTTCTGTTCCAACTAGATTAGAAAAGCGCCAAAGAAATTTATTACATGGTATTTTCCTGCTTTTTGTGAATCTAAGTAAAGATCAGGAACACAGGTAAGCAAACTAATGAAAATAATTCTCCTAAGTTCTAATGACATGGCATCTGAATCCTACAGTCTAGTGGCATGGGATTTGCTGTAGGACATTTCTAGCAGGCCAGTATCTTGAGGCTGGGAATGATTTATATTTTGGATGTCATTTATTTGTCATTGTTCTTTCTATTCATCCTCCTCATTTAGAGCATTTTTTATTTTTGGGACTAAATTCTTACTTCACCTCTACTGCTGTCAGTCTCTAAACTTCTTGAGGTTCCTCTAAAGAGAGATACTCAACTCTGTCCATTCAGCATAAACAAGATGTTTATGTGAGTTTATTCATAGAGAGTGCAGTGGCTCTGTATGACTATTTGTGTGTTTCTGAACACTCCTTTTCTTGACTGGCATGTTCAGCAGTCCTGCAGAAGCCTGTGAATCTTCAGCATGTTTTAGAT
>VYZS01032682.1:35029-46931 GCA_013400695.1 Neodrepanis coruscans | reverse complement strand
ATTCCCAGAGCTACTTATGAGCAAGGCATGATCGCAGTACAGCTTTGTGGAGAAGAATGTGGTTCTGCAAAAAAACATGAAAAGCTCAGGAGTAACACTCAAAAAGCAAACATTACTCAGGAAAACCAAGGGAGAGAGGGAGGGAGAGAGGAAGGGAGGAACATGTCACCAAAAAAAAAAAAATCTATCTTGATAAAGATTTCTAAAGACATTTTTTTAATATCTAAAAATTGTAATTTTTTCATAGTGGTTATACCTACAAACACATATTAACGGACATATTTTACATATGCGTAGAAGTATATATGTCACTGCTACTTTTTACCTTCATTTTAAAGACATTTGTGTAATGGAAGGATGAACAGAGTATTTAGTCAAGATACTAAACTGACGTATGTGTATGGGCCTGCGTCATATTCTGTAAACAGTATTTAATTTTTGAAAAAATAACAGTCGAAGGTCAATGAAAGACAGAGAGACTGGAATCTGATTAATTCATGGATTTGTATCTTGCCTGTTGAGAGAGAAGGAATCACACTGTACTATGCTCTGATGTGCAATGTAGCACTATTCAATACCTATTTGTGCCGCTGCCAAAGAATGTATAAGCAGGAAACTTTTCATGTGAGCAGAAAGAATATTCTGTTTCTGTATAGGTTAATAATACCACCACTGCAGGAATAAAACAACCTGCTCTAGAGCTAATATTCTTTTGTACCTGCTTTGTGCAGAAAGGTTCAAGAAAGATTTTAAAATGAGAAGAAAAGGACATAAAATTTAATCTATTCACTTACTGCAGTTGAAGGTTAAGAGGTGTCTGGATCATAGTCTACATGTATGTGAATAAGAAAGGAATTTGAATATTTAAGAAGAAAAGCTCACACATAAAAAAGAATCTTCAGTGCTTTACTGATAAAATATTGCATCTCTTTATTCCCTGACCAGTTTGAATTTAGAGAACTTTTGTAACTTAGCTTGTAATCTACCAATACAGATGTGAAGTAATTCCAAAATCTTCATCTTATCTCATGATTGTTCAAATAAATATTAAGCTGTTAAACTAAAGACATCATGAATAAGGTAAACAGAAGCATCCAAGTGTAAAAATCATTTATCTATTCAGTTTTAAGCCCAGTCTCCAAAGACCATCCTTTAATTCTTGGTCTTGTTCAAACACCACATATTAGGTTCATTTCTGGACTAAGTTAAGCTGTCATTCTTCTGGCTGAAGTGTTTCACTATACTTTCAAAAGCTCCATTTTGGGGATTTATGAGAAATGTCCTAGGCAGGGGAAAATGTTGGTCTAGAAAAGGTATAAGTAAACTTGTACGCTCCATCAAGAAGTAGCATTTTCAGAAGTCTCTTTGCGTCATAAAGAGCTCTTGTTTGCAGCCTCTTTTTTATTCTCCTTAAGGCTGGAGGCTGATGAGAAGTCACCAAAGACATGCTAGTAGGTTCTGTAAAACTGGATGGAGAAGTAATGCATGTTCCCTTGTATCTCATTTGTTTGGAAACGTTTGAAATATGTTACATTTAACTCTCACTGATACCAACAGCTTTCCTGTGTTCAACCCATTCACTTTCTGTCATCTTGGCACAAAAAGTCAAGTAACTTCAAAATCTATAGCAGTTGATACAGCTATACAAAACTGTTCCCAAATTGTATGAGTGCAGATTCTAAATGTGACATGTACTGTGTCTTAGTCAGATGGAAGGAAATAAATCCAACCAATTCAAAAGATTACTGTAGGTTCTTTTCATTAAATGTAAATTGCATATCTCTGATGTGGCTACATCTGGCAGAAAGGTTTTTATCTGTCATGTACAAACTACAGCCTCACTGAATGTACATTTTAAGATACTTTAGGCCCAAAGTTAGCCTTTAGGCAGGTCTGCAGCAATCAGTGTGCGATTATTTGTGGTCAGGATAATTTCTCTACATACATAAATGTTTTCGAAAAGAATAGAGCAGATTATCAGCCTTGTCTCATGTGAAAGTACTACCTATTCATTACACATTTGTAGTCAGATACATATGATCTCAGGCTAATTGAGCTCCTGCTATCTGTGCTTCTGTTAAAAGCAACTCCCTGATGTTTCTTGCTGTCTTTCACTTGCAATCATGTGGAATTGGCTTTTTCTCTCTCTTTTAATATCATACAATTTATATTCTTATCTTGCAGAATGGTTATCCGCAGTATTGACATGATTGCTCTGGAAATTGCACCTAGCTCACGGAAGCTACAATTGATTTAAAAATGGTGACTACTCTCACTTTCTGTGATCTCTGAGCAGGCTTGAATACACTGACCTTTTCTAAATTTGCTGGGCATCTTTGTAGAAGTGTTTTAATAATGGGAAGCTACAGTTTTCATTTGCAAATTTTAATGGGTCTGTGACCTCCCATGGTATCACTTTGGATATCCTACGGAAATTAATGGTAGTTGCTTTGAGAGAGTAAAAAGCTTCTTAAGACTACCTGTGTGAAAAGACTTTTACAGGCTGGATAGGTGGGTTGAATCCAACAGCCTGAGGTTCAACAAGACCAAATGCTGGGTCCTGCACTTTGGCCACAACAACCCCCTGCAGCTCTACAGGCTGCGAACAGAGTGGCTGGAGAGCGTCCAGGCAGAAAGGGATCTAGGGGTACTGATTGACAGGAAAGGGAACATGAGCCAGCAGTGTGCCCAGGTGGCATCTTGACCTATATCAGGAATATTGCGGCCAGCAGGACCAGGGAAGTCATTCTTCCACTGTGCTCAGCACTGGTTTGGCTGCACCTTGAATACTGTGTCCAGTTCTGGGCCCCTCAATTTAGGAAGGATGTTGAGGATGGTGAAGGAGCTGGAGTACAAGCCCTATGGGGAACGACTGAGGGAGCTGGGGTTGTTTAGCCTGGAGAAAAAGAAGGCTTAGGGGAGATCTTATCACTCTCTAAAACTGCCTGAAAGGAGGTTGTAGCCAGGTGGGGGTGGGTCTCTTCTCCTGGACAAACAGCAATGGGAGAAGAGTGCATAGTCCTAAGCTGTGCCAGGGGAGGTTTAGGTTGGACATTTAGGAGGAAGCTCTTTACAGAGAGATTGATTGGGCACTGGAATGGGCTGCCTAGGAAGGTGGTGGCATCACCATATCTGGAGGTGTTTAAGAAGAGACTGGATGTGGCACTTAGTGACATGGTTTAATTGACAGCATGGTGTTCTGTCATAGATTGAACTCAATGATGTCAGAGGTCTTTTTAAACCTAACTGATTCTGTGATTCTGTGTGATTCTGTGACTTTCATGCAGCTTGCGAAGATGGCTCTGAGTTATATTAACACCCACAGTGCACAAATACTGTTCAGATAGAGTGTTTCTGTACAAATTGGCTCTAATCCCCAGCAGAGCAAGTTACTGCCTGAAACAAATAAAGAACTGTGAACTTCATCTGCTTAATCAGGTTTTTAGACAGCTTTCATATCTTCCTCTATTTGTTTGTCGTTAAGATAATATCCTTGCCTTCTGTTGTCTTAAAAGACTTGGTGGTCTTGGAAATGTGAAGGATTGAATCCAGGATAGCTGGAGAGTGTGCAGTCTCAAAAAGACTAATGAGAGCAGTGCTAGAAAAACCTACATATGGAGGCATAATCTTTCTTTCTGATTCAAATTAAGGCTAAGAGAAAAGCTTAAAATGCAATTTATTTTTGTCTAGATGCCAGTTAGACTTTTAAATTAGGTATAAACTGCCTTAGCCACGGAGGACAGTGGAGATTGTGCAGAGTTTTGTACGCATCAGGAGATCATGGAAGAAAAAATAGTATCTGACATGAGTTTGCCAGGTAAGCACTACAGATCTTGTTGCCTGGAAATCTGGGTGCAATTTGTTTTTTTTACAGTCTCCATATTTCCACCCAAAGTATCATTTAAATGAAGACCACATTAAGGCATCCATGGGCAACTGAACAGTATTGCAATTTCATGGTCTGTCACAATGCCAAGGCTTCCTATGCTGGTGTTTGGTTTACAAAAGTAGCACTATTTGAATGCATTTTCTAGCAGTACAGAGGGTACTGATGCTGGAAAAAAGCTAAAGAATTATGATCTACCTTAAGGGTGGTTTTCATTATACTGATGGCTACTGCAGGCTAGATTAGAGATTAGAGTTTTGTTTGGGCAAAGCTAAACAGTCAGCAACTCTAGAAGCTCCTCCATGCTACACACATTAGAGACTTCAAAGTGGAAATTCATATATTTGTGGCATCAGAGAGTTCTATGGATATAAGGTCTGTGTTTTCATGTTCATAATATTAGAGTGATGAAACATGTGGAAGGGCAATCTTGAATACAGAGTGACCTCTGCACACGGTTACACGGAGGATTTTTCAAGTTTCAAGGTGCACCTAGGTCAGTATGACTCGTCTGTGTTTTTGAGAGCACTTGTTGTCATGGGTGCTAACATCTTCTGCAGCTCAGCTCTTTAACAAATCCAGCTCTGGGTCCCATCAAAAGCAGTTTATTAGCGCATGCAAAGAGTTACAGTGGGTGACTTCTGGCACTTCATGGAGTTGTTTGTGGCTGAGAAAGTGATAGGAAAACTGTATCCTGGGCAGAACTAATCTGCCTTAGCCATGAGCTCATCTTTTCTGACTCATCTACTGAGTACTTTCCAGTTCCTACAATAGGCACAGGAGTTGGTTTTAGCCCTTTTCGTTGCACAGCCTTGATTCACTCTGCTAGCAGCTTCATCCAGTGTTCTGAAGGAGGAAGGTCCTGTGCAGAGCACTGCCTGTGAACACATGCCACTGCCCACAACAAAGTGTGTATCTAAGCAGACCATGGTAAAGCTGCAAGGGCAATAATAACTCTCTCACTCATTGATTTTCAAACACTTAACTTTCCAACCTCTTATTATACTCTCTGGTGTATAACATCTACCCTTACCATACTGAACAGTCACTGCCACATATGTAGTCCAGAAATTAATTAAATTGTTCTTAATAAAAAAAATAGAACCTCACTGTCCAGGATATGCCAGTCAACTGCTTCATCTATTCTATTTCTTAATTGGATGATTACTGTGTCTTCAAATTCCTGCTGCTGCTTCAGAGAGTATCACGAAGAAAGGCATGAAAAGCATTTAGGTATAATATGGTGTTCTATAGGCAGATGATTACCAATATACTTTTAAATATCTTTCTGTCTTTATACAAAAGCATTACACTCAAAATTAAGCATTATTTTTATATGATGAAAATCAGTGAAAACATGGTACAAGCATGGAATAACTAAATGAGTCACACAAGACTCCTTTAGATAACAGGAGTTTTAAATTTTTTTACTTCACTCTGTCACAGCTCTTTAACTTCATCCTCCCTCAGATAATGTTATTTGAATAAAGGGTTGTTTTCATGAAAACTCTTGATACAAGGAAGAGTTATATTAAAATGACACCATTAACAGAAAGGCAACATAGTCCTTTATTTTGCATGTGATGTTGGCAGTTTGAAACCCTTGAGCTGGTCATATACTTTAGAACTGCTTTCCTTTATGGCTTAAAAAGCCCAACATTTTGCTTTCTAATACCTTAAAAGAGATGAAATAGCTTAACTTACTGTTCTCTCAAAGGTTGATTGGTATTCAGTCAGAGCCAGATTCAAAGCTAGATCCCAACAGGTTTCAGGAGAAAGTGAGATGTTCACTATTTGGAGAATAGCTGGGATACCCTTCCACAGAGTCTGCTTGACTCAACATTCAGCTGGGATAATCTTGGGAGAAAAAAACCCCATAACTTTTCATAAAGTTGCAAATGGACCTGTAGAAGAGAAGTGCTGAAAGCACTGGTTTTATTTCGGACAGTAAAGAGAGCTTAACAGATAAGAGAGAGATCATGTATATTGAACAATAAATACTTAAATACTCTTATGAATACTAGTAAGAGCCAATAAAAGTCTTCAAATAAAATCAATTTTTTCAGGAAGAAATCTGATCTCTGTCTATTTCCCAGAATTTCACTGATACTTAACGTTTCTATCCATATCAGTATGAGTATTAGGAATGACCGGTATTAGGAATGGTCATTGAGAACCTGTCCTTCCACTTGCCCAACTTACTTTATTATCAAAACCAAAGTGCAGGTATAGTAATGTTTCTTACATACAGAAAAATAAAACAGTCCTTCTACAGTTTCTTTGTTTTAGGAGATAAGAAACTTTCACATGTATTCCAGTTCAGCAAAAATACCAAGAAGAAACACAGTTCTTCAGCTTGCTTTATAGACTCCAACATAAAAGATGCTGAAGCTGGAAAATCCATTATCTTGGGACATACTCAAACTGTGTGAAGAAACAGATGGACACTGTAGGCTCAGCCTTCATATCAGTTTTCAACTGGTCTTCAGTCTTCATAAGTTTTCAGTTGTTATGTACTTGGCTTCAAGTATAAAAAAGGTGGATCTGAAAAGGAAGAAAACAGTTTATTAGATTGAAACCTTGCACATTGCCAGCTTAGAAACAAGTTGCATGTAGAGGATTGGCATATTTGGAATAATGGAAAACATGGCAGAAATTTTATTTTCTGTGAGATGATATAAATGGGATTAGCATTCTCTGAGCATTATCCTGAGAACTCTGAAGAGAAATACTTAAGCCTAGGATAAATAGTTCCATATTCTCCTACACGGAGTTATTCCTGAAACTGTATGCCTGCAAAATCACTTCTGCAGAGCTGTTTGGGTCCACGTGTAGGAGCCATGACACTGACATCTGTTATATCACAGGTCTTTCTCTCATAAGGAGACCCACAGTTTTTTTACTTTTCCAGCTTTTTTGTCTCTTAACTCTCATTATGACAGTTTTTGCTTGCCCAGGTTGAGACTACTGTCAGAGCATGTCAAAGTATTTACAGAGTACAAAATGGAAAAATTAAGGAGTATATTGCACTTCTGGCTGCCCTTTTGCCACAGTTCAAGTTCTATGTTTGGGCATTATCAGAAAGTACACCTTTCTGACTGCTCCATGTTTCTTTGGAAGTTTCATACACTTGATTTACTTAGTAAGAGTGTGTCATGGTTTTACCACTAGGAGGCGTGGTACTGTCAACACAAACAACAAGTTTTATTTTACACACACAGAAAACCGACAATAAAAATGCAAAGACAGACAAATTAATCTCTTCCGGGGCCAGCGGCTGATGGGGGAAAACGCTAGGGTAGCGCTGGGTCCTTGCCGAAGCCTCCTGAAAGACATCGGGAAAATTAAAGGACCCCAGCTGCTCACCCTCCTTTTCCCCAGGAACGAATACCACCGCTGATGGAAAGATGTGGTCTTCAGCCCGTGCCGCTGTCGCTGGAGTCACTGTTCCACCCGCGCCACAGGAAAAACTCAGCGCGGAGACGACCGGAGATGTTGTCCCCACCACTGCTGGTCCCGAAAGAGAAAGATGGCGTCCGTGCTTGCCCTTTTATAGGGGACCAATCTCGCGCAGCCTCGGAGCACTTGCTGAGCACAAATCGCCCCTGGATTGGACAGTCAGCGCACGGGAACTGCCCCTAGCAAGAGGTTCCGCTGCGAGCCAAGATGGCGGCGCGGCCATGCGGTCGACCCCGAGCCAGGGGATGGGGGTCCCCTATGGCCCCGTTCAGTGTCCCAGGGGGTCCCAGTACCGATACCGGGCCACCCCGACTGCGCCAGCCCTCGCTGCTTACCATGGCAGCTCCTTCGCTGCGAGAGGGCCACCAACAGCCCTGTTCTATTCCATGCACACGGGAGACTCACCGCACATGTGCACAGCGCCAAGCCGGGCTCGAGCCGGGACCGCTGCCTGACCTGGGGACGGGACGGGGCACCCCACACCCACCGGAGGGGCCATCTCCGTCCCGGCCCGGGCTAGCAAGGAGCACCAGGACAGGACAGCCCCATCTCCAACAGCTCCTGTGTCCGGCTGGCACCACGCCTGGGCGCAGCCACTGGGCCAAGCCATGCCGGGGAACCAGCACGGGAACGGGGAAGGCAGCGGCCGCGCATGGAGGACACAGCCGTGCGGGAGACACGGCCTCAGCAGGGACTGACCCTGTCCGCAGCCATACGGGCTGGCGGGCCCACGCCACAATGGAGCGGCCCTGCCGGCACCCACTGCCATCGCCATGGCAACCCACCTCAAACACACAGGAAAGACAGTTTAAAAGAGCCCCGTTCTCCCTCCCCTCCCAAAAACATTCAAAAAAACTTCAAAAAACCTCCCAAAAGCCACAAAAAGCCCTTTCCCCGTCCCCAAAAAGGGAGAGGAAAGACAGGGGGGAAGGGAAAAATGATTTAGCTCTAGGAACTTTCGTTTTCAATTCACAACAGAGTGAAAAGGTTAATATTCCATTAGTAATTCTTCTTCCTAGGTTTTATGCAACAGTCTGATGATATTTTTTCAGGTTGGTAAAAATGTGTATATTTATATGTATGTATCTGTTCAGATAAATAGAGTCACAGCTATGTGATACTGAAAACTAGAGATTAAGAGCAACTCAGTACTGTTTTGGGAGGATCTAGGATATCAGAGGATTCTGTATCTTACTGGCAGACCTTCTAAACCCACCTGATGAGTCACCTCAGCCTTTGCTCTATCTGTTTCAGATCCCTGCAGGATCAGAAGATGGTACAACAGCCCCAGGGCCATGGAATGCAACCATAAGGTCCCACAGCAACACACAACACATCTGCCAGAGCTCTGCTGATCACTTTGCAGCCTGCTGGATCTTATCTCTTCCCAGGTAATGAGGAGAATTGTGTTTCCCCTGGTGACTTCTACACATCCTCTGTAGTATCTCTATGTGTCTCTCCTCGCCTCTTGCTAGGTGACAAACTTCTCTCCCTTGTGGCAAATATTGCACAAAACGAGCATGTGTAACAAGAAGTCTTGGCCTGGTCTTACAGCTTTGAGATGCATGGTAATAAGTCTGTGGAAAGCTTCAGGCAAGGTGAAAAAACCCTCTGTTCACAGCATAGTTAAAGTTGGAAGGCACCCCTGACCTTCCATCTAGTCCAGCCTCCCTGCTCAAACACAGTTCACTAGAGCAGGTTGCCCAAGATCATGTCAAGATTTGGGGCAGTTTTTAAAATAAAGAAAGGCCAGAATAGTCTCTAACATTTCATGGTTAAAACACTTCAAAATGTAGCTTGTTTTAGGGAACCTATACTCCTATTTTCAGGGCCAGTCCAGAGGAGTCCAGGACTGCAGAAAACCTCGTTCTGCAAGTGCACAGGGTGTCACATAGGTCAAATTCATACATTCTGGAAAGGTAAACTGTATGACCCATAAAACTCACCAAAAGTAGGATGGTTTAATGTACATTCTGCCCTAAAGACCTGCTTAGGCAGGGAGAAAAGGCATGGAGCTCATATTTAGAAAAAGAAATCTTTATTCTTTTAAAAAAGGAAAGAATCAACCCACTGTGCTACTAACTAATTTCAGCACTATGCAGAGACTGAATGAAATCCATTGATCCTTCTGAAAACGTGAAAGACCCCTTGCAAAGAGTTAGCATGAAGGAACTGCATTGCGTGATTTTTTTGTTGTCTGGGCAATGCAAAAGAATGTTCAACTGTTTCTGGAAATTCAAGCAATTTTTATATCCCATTGGCATATAGCTTAGTAGCTTAGTTTACACGCTACTAAGCATGGAAAGAAGAAAAATCCATCTGGAAACAAGAAAAGTGTTTGTCAAAACCTGCATCCTATGAAAGAGATACTACATGGTATTACAGAGTGTATAGAATGGCTTAATTATGAACTGATTGTGGTTTGGGAAAAACACCTTTGCATTCCTTCTTGTCATGAGATGCTGCCATGCCCTATCAAACAAAAAGACCAGTCCCTTGCTCCATTCTTTTCAGCATATTTCACAGGTATTACTCCCATGCTTAGTTATTTTGGGGTGGGGAGGGCTGGTTCGGGGTGTTTGTTGGCATTAAAAAATTGTAAAAATGTCCTATTTTAGTAATACTAAATGTCAGTCAATATGTTCTTTAATTTTGGTTGTTTCTTATAAGGGGAACAATGAACTGCGTTCTGTGGAGAAGAAAGATGCTTTAAATTCCAAATACTGTAAAACTCCAAAGAATTAAGCCAGAAGATAGCAACATATTGTTACTATAGAAATATGTCTATACCCAGAACTCTGTTTTGAGGTGAAAAAGGAGAATTTGCTTCATTAATAATTTTTATTCTCCAGTCACAACTTGGTCAATGGGGATGTTGGCAACCACAGGGCAGAGAGCCATGAAGGTAAAAGCATCCAGTAAAAACAGACTGAGTAATATCCAAGTTGTTGTTCAGAGCCAGGAAGGACGGGGCCTTTTCTTCAGCCATAAAACCTAACACCAAAAACTTAGGTGTCTCCCACTAAAAGACACCTATGACTTTGTCATTATTGCTTCAAGGTTAAAAATGTCAGCCTACACCCCTTGTGAACCTGCAATGTGGTTGTGGCCCTGTCTTCTCATATCCTTGGTCCAAAAGAAGTTTGGGCGCTTTTTATTTGATGTTTCCTTATGCAGATTTTCATTAACTGGTGGATTGTGCTGCAGGAAGTCACTGGGGCAAGTTTTAGAATTGAATGAACAATTGAATTTTAGAATTGAATGAACAATATTATTACTAATGTTTTATCTAGCACAGACAAAGATGTAACAAAATCCCAGGCCTCAGAGATTATGGATGCTTTTCTTCACCATTACACCACTGTTCCCTTTCAGATTTTAATAGCATTGCATGTATGCTTACACCTTTCCTGTTCTTATGTTCCCGAGAGCCATCAAAGGCTGTTCTCTACATAAGTAAAAACACCCCTGGGAGCCAGAGATGCCCTGTTATTTCTCTTAGCTACCATTTTAGTGATTTTGTTACAAAACAACAAGTTATGAGCCAGGTTGTTGGCCAAACAGAACATATAAAGGCAGATCAAGGACATGCCTGGTGTGGTATGGAGACCTGCAGTGTTTTTGCTTCTTACTCTCTATGGCAGTTTCCAGAAGCGGCACCGTGCCAAGATGAACATCAAGAGTTGGCACCCATGGCAACCCTTGCTGGGAGCAAAGACTCACTTGATGAGGTGACAGCTGTGCTCTCTGGCAAGTACATTCATTTGGCTGGAGCTTGTTGGATTTAGAAGTCAGGGAGGAGCTAGGAGTATCCAAAAACATACTCTTTGATCTTCCTGTTAAGTGTTTTCACGTTTCCTGTGAAATAGCACAGAAAATCTCATGTGAAGGCAGGAAAGGATCCTTGGGGCCAAGTTAGAAGGGAGAGGACACTTGCAATAGCCTTTTCTAACCTGGGCATCTCCTTAACTGGTTGCTTTTTTCAAGTAGCCAGGCCACATACCAACAGTTATGACTTCGAGTATAGAAACACACCAGCAAGTATTGTGCAAGAGATCTACACTGCACTCCATCCACCCATGTCCTTAGCCTGGCTGTGCAAGAGGCATGGGCTCCCCACAGACCTGTTCAGCTGAAGCACATCACCACCACTGGTGTCACCTGCACCACGATGGACATCATGCTGTTCCAGAAGAAGGCTGCTGGCTCCACTCTGCATATCATGAAGAAGGCAAAATTATGTAAAATTATGCAAAAGCTGACACAAAATCAATCATAGTTAAACTCTCTTTGAAGAATCTTTACAGGGTTTAATAAAGATGAAAGCAGTAGATTGCTTGAGAAACTACTGTCATTACTACAGAAATTAGTAAAGAATACTTTCTCTACTAAGATATTTCAAGAACATAAATTTAAAAATGCAACTGGAAGGATAATTTAAGTTACCGATGGATATTCAGTAGATTTTCTAAGGAGATCTGCCACGGAGAAAACTCATTAACTTTTTTATCAGACTCTCTAGGAATCTCCCATAAACTGATTAACATCCAAACCAGA
>VYZS01032682.1:6079-21649 GCA_013400695.1 Neodrepanis coruscans | reverse complement strand
AAGGCTAGCATTTTAACTTATCTCTATAGCCAAATATTCGATTAAAAAATGCACAGCAGCCTGAAGAATGTCTCTCACCCAGTCTTTTCCACAGGTCCTCAGTCTCATACAGCACTGTCCACTCCTGAAGTGCCATGATGTTTGATACCATAGTACAACTCTCTGGAAATTTTGTCTCTGAATTAGTATTTCAGGGACAATATCTGTATTTCAAGACAGATAAGGTGAGTGTCCCTCTTCTAATGAAGATACCCAAGCCTAATGTGACCTCTTCCTGACCTACATATATGCTTTTAATTTACCTTCCACATACTGCCTCATGTTTATCATGTTGCTAATATGGCTTGCATTCATCTGACTTGAATAGGAATTTTGCATGGGCCAGCAAAGGAAATCCTATATAAAAGGAAAACCTTTAGCTCAAAATTAGTAAAGTAACTAGAAAAAGGAGCATAAAAATGCACTTTAGAAGAAACATTACCAAGGAAGGAACACAAGGATCTACTAATTTTTAAGATGTTTTTACATGCCTACCTTAAACAAAAATAGAAGTTAATATTCTTGCAATAAATTGTGACTTGCAATAAAATTTTCTTGCAGTCACATTTCTTTTGAACATATGCTAAAGTGATCAATCACAAAAATCATATCACTCTTCAAAACGAGAGCCTACCTGTGAATTCAGAGGCTAGACATTGGAAGCAACTCCATTAAGATGGTGAAGTTTCACCAGCTGGAAATAGATTAATTGAGATTGGTGGATAACTCTGTCTTAAATTTTAATGACCTGAAACTAGTTCACTTGAGCACTCCTTGCTTCTATTAAGAAATGCAGCTGCTTATGTCTACATAAACAAAAAAACTATTTCCATCTAGACAACCAGTTGTAAAGAATATTTTAACTACCTGGGACATTCACCCTACATGTTTAAGTAAATAATCTAAACAGTGTTTTCAAATCAGAAGGTTGAGATCTGTTTTATAGGCTGTTGTGTATGAGAATTATAATGCAATTTACTTGATAATAAAACATTCTGTAGTTATGTGTCATATATGCATGATTTTAAACAATAATTATGACATTAATCTCGATATTTGTGATGTTTTCATAGGTGTGATTACACACATATGCTTTTCATCCACTTTCTTCATGCCTTTCTGAGCTGTAATTGTTTATAAAGATTGGGATGCACTGGTTAAAGTGGTGTGGTGTGGGTATCAATTATTTTAAATGAAAGTTTACCTTTAGATCATCAAAGGATGCTCGCATACTTTAAGCAAAAGAAAAAAATTGCTAGAGAATGCTAGTGTATGTGGCTTTTTCACAATTAAGCTTTTGTATCTAGCTTTCTAATCAGTATGCACAGCAAAATCAAGCTTGATGCATTGAATGACATAAAGAGAAGCCATACTATTTAACATCCTGTTCTGTGCAGTAAGCAGCTCCAGCATGAATGGGCTGTGGGGAAGTCTGGACAGATCAGGATTACAGCTTTTGCAAGGTCATCTTCACCTGACACAACCTTTAAGAATATGATTTAAAAGCTTTCTGACTTTCCTCAGCAAATACCCTTTGGCAGGATTAAGCTGCACCACTGCCAATCCAGCTCAATACCAAGCATGTTAATGAGGTGTCTTGGCCTTTTTATTAATTCTACAAGCAGGGTAGTCCATTCAGTGCTGACTGAGGAAGTTTAATCAAATAATCTCATTGTTCCAAATTTATCACCACAATGATGAAAGAACTCATTTTTAATGCTGTGTCATTTTATACTAAGAAGCTGAGCAGCCTTGAGGCTTGAAGGAGTGCTAATGTCTGCCCAGATATGGACAGTGTACAGGGATGTTGCTGTCTACACAAAGGACCTGCATAGTACCTTTGCAAATTGTCTGCCTGTGATTTTTACCCTTACTTTCACTAAAATTTATACTGTTAACAGATTTATTTTTTAATTAAGTATTTTGATTTCAAAAAATATCTTGAAAAAAGTGTAGTGAGATACAGTCTTTATCCATGACATGATGAAACCTACCTATTTTAGGTGAGAAAAGGTGAAGAGAGGACAGCTTTTTGTATATTGAGGTGGGAAGTAACGTCTGAGTTTATGTTATGGAATAGTTATAGTAGCTTCCAAAATTATTTCCAGAAGATCTGGAAAAATGAATATGGTTAACTTACAAACAGGGTTTAAAAGGCATATATGGAAGTAAGTGGCTAGGGTCCACACTTTAGAACCATATAGCAAAAACGTAATGCTTTTTTGATCTTCTATGCTCACAGATCAAAAATTCAGCTGTGGGTTTTTCAATGCTTCAGACACATGAGCAGCTTCAAACAGTTGCCATTAATTTTATACAGTAAATATTGCCTGTCAAATCAGTTTCCAAGTGTACCTTTCTCTTCAGAGATCTCTTCTTCTGAGAAATCTGTGCAGTCCAAGGCTAGTGACACGTTTTCTGTATCAAAAAAGTCAACTTTAAAAACACCTTGGAAAATAGAAAAAAACCCCATAACTTCATCTGAAGGGTTAGAATGATGAATTTTTTCTTAGGATTAGCACAACCTTCAGATAAGCAACTTAAAAGTTAACATGAATATTGTGCTCTAATTTACTAAAGCAACTGCCTTCCCTGGGCACAAATCCAATAAAAGTTTTTTTTCAAGTTCTTTCTAGAGTCCTTCATTCTCTTCCCTATATCTCTGTGACTAGTGTTCGGGGGATTTTTTTCCCCCGTGGGATAGCCAGTGTAGATAACTGTTGCTATGGCTTTACCCTCTTCCTTATTCTCTGGTTGTTTGGCTCAACTCTCACCCAAACCCATGGGACAAAGACAAACTAGGAGTCCTACACAAAAAAATTAGTGAGTCTAGATTTTCCTTAATCTTAGTTTTCTAGTACAAATAACTTGAAACTAGAGAACATGAAGCGATACCAAGGCTACATAGCACACTGATTGACTTTGAGATTCAAGCCTCTGTTTCTCAAAATACGAGATACTGAAGAGGTCTGCTGTTCTGTATTCTCTGTCACTGACCCCTCTTACAGTTCTTTTGGGGTCTCTTGCTCAGGAAGGAAATGTTACTATTTTTCTGCTCTTTGCATTTCAGATTTTGATTTGAACTGGGAAGAGAGGCACTGACAGGCTTTGTACACCACGAAGACATGATGAGATGTCCTTTTTCTTTCTGTACTTCTCATCTAACAATGGATAGCAAACAAAAAAATTGATCTATTTTCCATTCCAAATAAAAGGGGCTTCTATTTTCCACTCTGTTTGTCAAAGAAAGATGGTGAACAGTTTATATTCAACCACTTCAAAGTAGCAGATTAAAATCAGTTTTCTATAAAGCAGCATACCTCCTAGGAACTGGGACACTGGCTCTGTATGTCCATTCCTGATTACAACAGACATATTTTCCAGAGCTTTCCCGTTGCTTTCAGCAAGGTGTCATGACAAAAATTTTGATGCTTGTTTGGTTCTGCCATGCATTGCATGGGTCTCAGAAAAATGTGAGAGCTCATGTGAAAAGTGTACTGCAACTTGTCTGACTGCTCTCTCAAGCACGGTATTTGTTTCTGTAAGTGAGAGACCAAGTGTGCTTCTATTGAAGATGGTCAGGCTGGCATTTGCTTATTATTCAGTTTTGCATTTGGCCATTCTCTGCCTGCTGTATCAGTTTTTCTTAGTTCTCTGTATTTATTGAAACGAATTAAAGGTGGTACTAAATATTTTAAAACATGGATGCAAGCAAATATCATCTAGGATTGACCAGAGAGTTTTTAACTATACATTTTGTTGTTGTTTTTGGTTCAAAATATTTTGTGTGTGAAATGGATTACATTCAAAGTTGCACTCCTATTCAGTCTAAACAGTATACTACAATTAGTTATACTGACCTGGAGTAACTTGGGATATGCAGTAGCTTTATATTCATGTGAAGGTCAAATTTGACCCCAGGCACAGAAATTGAATAGTTTTTCGATACAAGCATTTTCATATATTACATATGACTTATATTGTGTATACTGTATTTCTGTCCAACACCCAAAAACCGTTGGGGCACAAATATCTAATTAATTGCTCAGGCTTATACCTTCAGTTCTAAATATAAAAACACTAAGAAGCAGGAATATACATTAACTACAGAATATTCAGAGTACTCCTTCAGATTAGGAGAGTACTTGCTTAAGTGTCTCCTTGCTTAAGGCGGGGGTTGAGTTGTCTCTTCAAAACTCAGTTCCTAGCAGTGATTTTTATGAATTGGAGAAGGAACACCTCAACTTCATACTGTAGTTCATGTAGTGGTGATTATTTTGTTGCCCAATGAAATATCATTGTTATCCTATTCTAATATATAACTGTATCCCTTAAATGTGAAATTCTTATCTTTTGGTGGGGGTTGGGAGAAACAAAAAAACCCACTTACCTCTCTTGTGAAATAAGTAGTATTTTGATAAATGTAAGCTTCCATCCCAAAGAAACTTCTGGCAAGCTACTATTGATGGGAGGTGAAAATAAATTTTAAATTATTTAAATTATATTTTCCTTTGACACAGCATCACATTGTAGACAACTTAATGCTAATATATCTTAATGGCTGTGCCTTTTTAGAACTGAGTATCAGTCAAGCATATAATTTCATGTTGTCTGGAGAGAAATAAAAAGGAGTATCTAACAGGACAGAGTAAGTCCCCACACTCTGAAATAATTACTTATTGTTCCTTTGTGATAGGGCTCTGCCATTTTAAAAAATACAAGTTTCCTAAGTATTCTGTGTTTGAATGATTACAAGTGTTTCATTAAATAATAAACTCTCACTAGTGAGAGGTTCAGAAAAGCTGTTTATAGTGGCTTCAGCTTGATGTTGCATACCATTCTGCTCACTATTCTTTAAATAGGTATATATTGCTTAGCAAATGTTTTCTCTTTCTTGTTTCTTACACTTGGTAGCAGGCTAGTATACTACAGTATTTTTTTCTTCTCATATTCAAAATCTTAAGCAGCTCCATAAATATATATATTTCAAATCATATGAAATCCTGTACTTTATTTTTTAATGTCCAACACCACATTCTGATGTTTCAGTTTTAGCTATAATGCTCAGCACGGGTCAGGGTGGCCCGGAGGAAGTACCGGGACCTCCCAGGATGCCATGCGGGGCCACGGGGGGACCCACACTTCCGGTTCGGCCCAGCGCTCCCGTGAGCAAGCAGGGGGTGGGGCCCGGGTGCTGATCATCCAGTCAGAGGAAAGCCGGCCCCCTGGGNTGGTCCTTCTCTAATTATCCTGGCCCCCAGCAGAAAAAACCAGCACTATCCCAGAGCTTTCCCATCCCAACATGGGGTCTGGGAAAGCTTAATTTGTCTGTTTTTGCACTTTATTGTTGGTTTTCTGTGTGTGTGAAATAAACTGTGTTACTTGTGTGTTTTCTTTTTGGGTGTGTGTGGCTTCTCTCGGACATCTCTTGTCAGTACCATGCTTTTTAGTGGTAAAACCATGACAACATGTCCGGCAGCTGCTCTTTTTAAAGAAAAAACATCACTTACAGCAAGGTTTGGTAAGATCCTAAGAGGTGGCTATGTTGATGTTGCCACTTACCACAATTTTGAGATGTCATATTTATTAAACATTTTAGTGAACTTTAAAACGTTCACTCCTGTGCATTTTTTTTCTCTCTTGCAAGATGCATGCTCACTTCATGTTTGTCAGTGCTGACCTAAGCTGTCCAAAGTCACTTGCCTGCATGACAGGAGAAACACCCATCTGTCATTTCATTTACACCTTGAAATGACAGTAGCTGGGGAAGAATAAAAAAGCAGGAAAACTTTTATTGGATAAAAGAATGAGATGGTTGTGGTCTATTAAAGTGGATATGTGTGTAATAGGGTCTCTGACTTTCCATGGCTATTCTCTGGTGATACCGAAGATGGGAAGCTAATCCTCCATCACTGACGGAGGCAAAATTTCTAGCAGGGCTGACCAAGCCTCTACTAGTTTGCACCAGCCCATGCCAAGAGGCAGGTGAGTGCTCAGCTGGTGTCAGTCACAATTGGCTGGTCAATGATATTCAGCTTGCCTGGTTATTGGAACCTTTGCTTACTCTGATAATCAGAACTTTATCCCATGCCAATGTGAATTAGTCCAGTACTAAGTACAGTCAGCCCTGACTCACATTTCTGGACCTATAATTATGCAGGCATTTGACACTAGATATATGCAGTATCCCAGGGAATTCTCATAATAAATCCTATCCCTGTCCATGACTTAATACCAGAAAGGGCACAGACTTTGCATACCGAACAATGCTGGACTTCGGGGGCCTGGCTGGAAATGATTAATCCCATTCATGCCTGTTATCACCATTCCTGCCCTAAATGCCCTATAGAGACTTAAATCATGACAGTGAACAGTATCCTTAGATTTAGTGAGCACTGTGTTTCCATCCCTTCATCTTAAATGAAATCATCCTTCTGCACTGATTTGTGTATCCAACAAATTGCTCTGTCACTGCAGGTAGGCAGCATCAAACACCTGCACAGTTATTCTCTGCTTGTATGGCTGGACCACTGCTGTTCAACTCTATTGGATTTTGGAACTCACCTCCTCAGCAGAAAACATTTTTCTCCATCACAGACTCAAAATAAGGGTTGGATAGGAAATAAATTTTATTTTATTGTACTGCATTATTCAGTACATGTGTATTTAAGATTAAAACTAGTTTGACTTTCATCTTCTGGAGATTTTTTTTACTTTTGCTTTCTGATAGTGGTGCAGTGGTCCTGTAATGTTACTTTCAGTGACAATGAAAGGTTGCATTTAACTGATCCAGGTTGCTTCCACATTTGATAACTTGGAGGTTTAATGTTGCAGGTAAACTGAGCTTATACAGTGGTGAAAGGGAACATATTTGTCTTCTTTGAAGTGCTTTTTTTCCCTCATGAGATGCACACATATAAAAAAAATAAATTTTACACTTTACGTGATCATATTTTGCCTAAGTACCTATTATCAGATTTTAATCTTACTTCTTGGTGACTAAAGTCTTTGTATAAAGTAACATCTATGCTAACATGTTTATTTAAGCTTAACTCTATGTTTGCCACTTAGGTGGTGTTTCTAAAAATATAACAAAAAATACACGTGGTCTGAGGGAAGGCTGTGTGGCTCCGGTGCTGCCTCGATGGCGTTACGGGGGCAATCAGGTGGATGTCCTCGTCCGACGGGGCCCGCGGTCACTTCAGCGCCGGTCCTGCCAGCGATCCCGCCCCGTTTCTAGCGTGTCCCCACCGAGCAGAGCACGGAAAGACTGCGCTCTTCGGCCGAGCAGAGAGACACCCGTCACGGGTGCCCGCTCCAGGCGTGGCCGCCCCGCCCCGCGGGCCGCTGGCGGCAGCGGGGCCGCGGGNCCTGCGGCCGGTGGGGCGCGGCGGCGGTGGCGGCAGCCGCGGCCCTGGTCTGACGCCCCGCTCCCGACCCGCAGAGGCATGCGGCGCTCCCCCGATGTCAGCCCGCGGCGGCTGTCCGATATCAGCCCGCAGCTGCGGCAGCTCAAGTACCTGGTGGTGGACGAGGCCATCAAAGAGGACTTGAAGTGGTCCCGCTCTGTGGAGGACCTCACCAGCGCGTCCGTGGGGCTCACCTCCATCGAGGAGCGCATCCTCCGCATCACCGGCTACTACGGCTACCAGCCCTGGGCTGCCAGCTACAAACGTGAGTCCCCGGCACGGGCGGGTTTGCGAGGTTCCAGGATGGGGGCGAGCCGGGGCGGCCCGGCGCAGGCTGAGGGCTGTGGGTTCGAGGGGCCGAGCTCGCTGCCGCTGGAAAGAAGTCTCGCTGTGGGAGGAAGTGCTCTCACTCTCGGCGAAAAATTGTGTGCCCTTGTTGCCTTAGTCCTTAGGCAGTTGCTGGCTCACAGGAGCGTGGTGCTAAGAATGATGACAGCTAAATTCCGCTAAGAAAATAGGTCAAATATTTCTCTTAATGTTGCAGGCACATTTAGCCATGCTGATTACCGTGTTTGACAGCTCTGTAAAAGCCTCAGCACGTTCATGCACATGCCATTTCCACAAGTAATACGTTACTAATGTGTTTTTACATCGTTTTTAGGGGTTTGTCGAATTTTCGCAGCTCTTGATGGTCTGTCTTTTCCAATGTTAAGTGGAACTGTTTCTTCTGTATGCATGCGTTTGAGATAGAAACTTCCTATGATATAAATATTAAGAGAGACATAACTGTACCTTGAGTAGTTGTAATATGTCAACTGGTATTTTTTGTGTGTAATGCTGGTCCATCTTTCATCACCATGATAGTTGTATGAATTAAGAAGTTCTAGAATAGTTTACCAATTAACTTGAGTCATAAAATTATTTTGGTTGTCTTAATGTCATTTGTAGCATCACAGGGGGCTCTGTTGTAAGAAGGATTCTGCTGTAACAGAAACAATTGCTTTGCTGGAAACACTGGTTCTGATAAAGTGGTTATTTTCGTACTGGACTTTCCTAAGTATAAAGTGCAAACGTTCTGAAATATTTACTACTGGATTATCTGTTTGGCAGTGTGCTTAATAATTGAAAAGGATGATACAAGAAAGCATGGCACACGGTACTAGTTCAGTTTTTCTCTGAGGAAGAGCCACTCCTGATTGCCTGAAAATAGGACTTTACTAATAAATATTCTGTCTCCTGTGAAAGCCTTTTTATTCTTGATTGAAGTTATGACAGAAATATTATATATTTGCTACTTTATTCACTGTGTGTATGGTATTTCTATAAGAACATTTTCATTGCCTAGATTGGGACTATCCTTGAGAGTAAATCTTATTCAGGTCAGTTTTCAGGATCAGATCGTATGTGGAAGCCAGACTGAGTTGGATGTTAATGGTTCTATCTGACAGAGTGACTAATAGTCTAGCTGAAGTCACACTGAGCTGCTGTGGCTGAACCTTCTGAAATAATAAAGGTCATGCTGGCTCCTCAATTATAACCTATTTGTTGAAATTTATAACTCTGTCTGAAAAAGTTAATAGCAAGCCAAGGCCTCCTATTCTAGTTAGATTTTCTCTCATAAGTCGTTCTGAATAACAAAATTACATACTTGAGTTATAATGGTGGGGAATAAATATACAAAGTGTCTGAGTTTCATAAATGTATGTCTAAAAATAATAGGCTATGTGAGGTTGTTGCCAATTTAAAGTGTGAGTTGCTAGGAATGTAGAAGAACAAGCAGAAGAAAAGACCCATCTCTTGTGTCGTGGCTGAAGCAGAGCTGTGTTCATCTGCATCAGCTGCATAGCTGACTGAGTACATGTAAATGGGATATATCATCAAAAGCAATAAGACAACTTTGTCACAGTGGCTTTGAAACCTTTTTGAATACTTCTTTGAGTTGGGTTTATGCCCAGTTTTGGGATATGGACTTTCCTTGTGATTTTCCAGTAAGAAAGTACTGTGAACAATTGATTTTTATTAAGTTTAAATTTCAGCCTGGGTACTTCTTGTGTTATTGTGCATACTTTTAGATATTTGCGTGCTGTTGACACTATGATTATAATTATGGAATGCATTAATAATGAACCTGCTTTATGGAAAATAAGTCCATAATCTAGTCTGATCTATATTTATTTAGTCTCTCTTTATTTATCTCTCTTGGTGACATTCTTTTTATTGTAACTAATCCCCTGTGGGGCCAGATGAACTTCTTTTGGAGTGTATTTCTTTCATACTTCACTTAGATGGTTTATCTATGTATCTACTGATATACATATATATGTACGTATAAAATTTTTTGGAAGATTCAGAAAGCTTTTGCTTGTTGCTTTTGGGGTTTTTTTTAGCAAAACTCTGTTAGGGAAACTACCAGAGATGGTCCAAAATAGTGTTGCCATGACCCCAAAACTTGCTTGGAGAATAGTTTTGTTGTGGTAAAACCTGACAATTTAAAATATAGTGGGATGCCTCAGGTTATGTCCCAACTCCAGTATTTAATATACTTATAAGTTAGTTGGAAAGAGAGGAGGAAGATGTGAAAATCTGCTGAAGACATAAACTGATATAGATTGGACAGAATGAGAGAAAGAACTCTTTACATTTCTCTGGGGAGAACTGACCCAGCTGAAGGTCTGTTGACTTGCTGAAGTGTCAACAAATGTCATTCAGTCATCACAAGCAGAAGCCTCATATTTCCTGAAAATGCTAAAATTACCTGCCAGATTTCACATTACATCAGCTGGTGAGTTTGGGAGTGTATACAGCTCAGGGAAGACCTCTGCTGTTTGACTGCATTGCAAACCAGATTTTAGGAACTGGAATAATGTAATGTAGTTCTTGTATGTTAGTATGTCTTCAGAGAATTTAGTAAAATACTGTAATATTGCTTATCTCCTCTCAAAAAATATTACAGAAGGCTCTGAGGTGAGCAAGGAAAAAGAGTGCAGGTAGTCTCTAAAGAGTCTCAGGAGCTTTGGCTGTTTACCTTAAAGAAGTTGAAACAAAAGTATGGGAAGTACTGACACATGTTGCTTAAGCAGGTAGTTTTTCTTCATACTCTGCATAAGAAAAAACACCTATACAGTCAAAGCAGCAGAAAAGCCATCAAATAGACTGATAGAAAAAGAAATAATTTTTAAGAAAATATGTAATTTATTCTTGAGATGAAGATTTCTCAGGATTGTAAGAGATAGCAATGACAAGATCTAGAATTGTAATAAGTTGGGAAAACTATTGGAGAGAATATTAAACTTCATTATGCAGAATTCACATTAGTTCCTCTTAGGCTGAGAGGAGGCTTCTTCTCAAGGGTTTCTTGTGCTTTCCTCCATAGCATCTGCCCATCTTCAGAGAGAGGATAGGAGTGTGTCCTAATCCAATCTTGTAGTTCTTATTTTTCTGAAATTCTCAGTATTGATTTTCAGGGTGAGTAATTATGTGGATAACTGCGCTCCAGTATAAATCAAATATTCATATTTGTCCCATGGGGAATATTTTGCAGCTTCTGATTTGAATTTTCAAATACAAAGGCAGAGGGGAAGAAACACATGTAAGATGCAGTTAGATTGTAGAATCATACTGGGATGAAGCTACCTCAGTAACTGAGCTCAGTACTTGTGCAATCCTTTTTATCAATAAGAGGTATATTGATTTTTTTCAGTTAGCATGTAGGTATCAAAGAATTTAATAAAAAAATACCCAAATGAAAACAGCGCCACAAAAGTTGTAGATCCCAGTGACAGTCTTTTGTTGTACAGAGATCAACAGCTATTGTTAGAGCTGGATTAACTACAGTTCTCTTCCATGGAGGTTAAGTGTATTATCATTATTTCTGCTTCTGAAAGCCTGGGACTTCAGCTGAAGAGCAGAGGCAGGTTTGGAGGTGAACAGCCGTATTTTAAGTTTCTATTTCACACCGTTGTCAGTAGGAATTAGTTTTCTAAATATTTTTAGAAGTATAGTTCCCTAGGAGCTTTTCTGCACTTGAGAAATAGAAGTGTCACTGAACTCTTGAACTGTCTTCCTGATCAGTATGGAAGACTTGCCTATTTTAATAATTGTAGCAGTTGTCAGGGTGCTTGTTTCCACAGGAAATGTGCACAGCAATCACCTTTGCCAAACATTCATTTTTCTCTACATTAACTAGGTCTATTTTGTGGTGATTCAATATCACAGCCTGTCATTATGTGATTAGTATTTTAAACACATTCACGTGGGCTTCAGCCAGCTATCCCTATTTTGCAATCTTTGCCTCTTCCTACAGATCACCTGCTTCTACTCTTGTTTAAGATTTGGGTCTTTCTTTTAAAACAGAGACTTTCATATATCCTTAGCATATGTTCCTGAATACAGACTTGTTATGGACAAACCAGAGTTATCTGGGTCCTGGCCTCCCACTTTTATCCACTTACGTTCTTTGTATGCTTAGAGATATTTCTCTACCAGCAGAAAGAATATTAAGAGAATAGTTCTGTTTCCTAGGAATTGACTGCTGTCTGTGGTTCATGGCTTGTGAACCTACATTTCTCGAGACTTTGACCTTATGAATAATTTCAGGTTGTTCTGTTAATAACTTTTAAGTAACATGATGTTCAGGTGAAAGGGAAAGATTGTATTCAGTAACCAAAGTTGTCTGGCTCTGCTCATCCCTGCTACTTTGAATATTAGTTTTCATGTTTTTAACAGTTCTTCATAGTTATTTCAGCAATAACAAGATAAACCTTAACATTTTAATATCTGGAATTTCAAGCATATTAGATCTTGACCTGAATGGGCTATCATCAAGAGAAGTAACATCTTGGAACACATTGGCTGAATAGCCTGAACATTGTTCAGAAAACATAACTGTCTGAGTACAAAAATCATAGAATCATATCACAGAGTGATTTGGGTAGGAACAGACCTGCAAGATTATCTTGTTCCAATCCCCCTACCTGGTCCCTTCCACTGGACCAGGTTGCTCAAAGCCTCATCCAACCTGACCTTGAACACTTCCAGAGATGGGCATTCACAGCTTCGCTGAGCAGACTGTTCCCAGTTACAGACTTTGATAGCCTTTGAAGCAGCTTGGCCAATACCAAGTGGAAAACTGGTTCCTATTACAATATAAAGTTTAATTCGTCGCAAACTTTAAGTTGTATATTTCTTGCTGGCAAGCTAAGCAAATTGTAATTTAAATTGGTTTGCTAAGCAGTTCTGATTGTTTAATAAATATTTAGTAAATGGTAAATGTTTAGTGAAGATTTAGTAACTTCTTTACTAAACAATTTTAATTTGTAGTGTTAAGTAACCACCACTTTTAACTAGGCAGATGGATAAATATTTCATATTTTATATCTAGTTTTCATAGTGAAGAAACTAAAAATTACCACTATGTACTTCTTTTGTTTGTTTGCTGTTTAAATAAATTAATTGGTTGTTCTCAACTTTTTTTCAGTGCAGATTTAATTACACATTATCTTCAGTATGCCATTTATGTAAATCAGACCATGGGACAGTGGTTAGGAGTCTGTTGGCTTCCAGCATTCATTTTCTAACCTTAACAAATTTTATCACTGAATGTTGCTATATTAGACTATGCCACTGAAGCCTCAATCATGAAAACCTACTGCTAAAGCTAGTTTTATGTTTTTTCAAAGTCAGGGCCTGTGTTAGCAGTTTTTAAGAGTGTTTCCTGGCATTTGAGATTTCTTTCACTGGAACACCATATTTCTTTAAAATACAAGTGCAAGCGTGTTCACTAATCAATGTGTTGAATAATGGATTGATGCTAAAAACGCATACTACTCTGAATTGATATGGGATAATGCGGGAGCAGGCTACTTTGTGAAGAAGTAATTTGGAAACTATAAAGAATTATGAAGAAATGCTCATTTTTGGAACTGTCTGTATTGGAGACCCTTCCTTCATCAGAGTAAGTTTCTGTAACAGTTCTAGAGTGTCCTGTGTGCTGTATATTTGCAACTTTAATTAGTGATTTCTTCAATAAAGGAAACTAATTGTGTAAGATAATGGCATTGGAATTAGACTACAAAGTCTGTTTTGGTGTATCATAATATTAGATATTGTTGTGTAACTAGAGTGTTACTGAAACATGAAGCCAGAAAAGGACAAAGACTCTTGGTCAAAGATGTTTGTCCCTCTTGGAATTGCTCAGTATGTCACCAGCAATGTTCATTAGCCTAATAGCTAATTTTACTAGATTCTAGCTCATGTCAGGGCTGTCTTCAAGGTGAGTTTTTGTGCCCTAATCTTTTATCCAGTGTAATGAGGTGTTTTGTGTTTGATGAACTGTTTCATATTCCTCATATAAGTTGCTGATAAGTGCTGACATTTACTTGAGATCAAATAAGCCTCAAGAGAAAGAGAAGGCATGGCAGTCTGGTGTAGAGGAAGGCTACACCAATGGTAGGGAGTTGGAACTAGATGATGTTTAAGGTCCCTTCCAACCCACACCATTCTGTGATCCTTTAGAAGTTACATAAAGGCCACTTTAGCCCTTGGGCAAGTTTTGTGTGGAAGATCTCTCAAGTTCTGTGTGGAACGTGAGAGTGTAGTTCTGTCCTTCTTTATGTTTTGGAAGCTGAAGCCATAGACTTAGCGCTGTTGCTAGTGAATGATGACTACTCTGAGAACAGTAATACAATGAGCATTTATGTTTGTAAGAAGAAACGTATATGCAGATCATGGTTCCTTACTAGGGAATAGCTAGTCTTCATCCGATACATCTTATTGTAGAAACCACTTCCCTGAGTATTTTTGATTCTCTGATTATCGTCACTAGGCACATGTTCTTTCATTCCTCAGCACATCCTTGGAAGAAGAAAAGATGCTGTCATTGGATGGAAGGCCACATAGAAATATTTGCTTTATGAACACTCCATGAAATATTCCTTAGATTGGAGGGATGCAGGAGCAATATTCTCTGATTTCATTTTCTTTAAACATCGAGAAGCTTGTTCTGCAGTCAGTGAGCTTCCCTTATAAGAAAGTGCCTCTAAATATTTTCAGACACCAGTGTTTTTCTCTGGAACTCAAGTGTCTCATGAGTTCTCTGCAACTTCATTTTTTTTTTTAACCAAATATGCCTTTTTTTATGTCCGTGAGTGTATCTGGCCAATATAAGAATTGGGCTGTTTCTGAGAAAAGCTATTCCACAAGTGTAGAAATTTAGGTGGCCTCATAGTTAGAAAAATAACATAACAGTGACATTGCATAGTCAACAAAATATATTAACTCAGCAAGTGGATCATGTGAGGCAAGAAAATTGGAATATTTGAGCTTCTCCAGGACAAGGGAATGTAACCAGCTGGTTAATCTTGCAATTAAATGTTCTTTTTGCTTTGCTGTAACTGGCTTCTGTGGAATAATTAGTGAAAGGGGACCTTGTATGTCTAAAGGAAGCAACTACATTTTCAGTTCTGAACACTGATGCAAAGTCCTACCAATCCTATTGCAATATAAATAGTGTGGTAGAACTGATCCAGTAGTGATAATCCAATGGATTTCCTTTTTTTTCCCTTGACTTTTATATCAGAAATACCACAGATTTGATGCTTTTCTTCACTATCTCCACACCAGCTAAGGTACCAAAGTATCAGGGAAGTTGGGCTTGTTTTCTGCTGTCCAAGTTGAATAGGCCAAGTCATTCCACTCTTACGCTCACTGACAGCTGTGCTGTTTGTAGCCCTGTGGCAGCATGGGGACTCTACTTCATCCAAGGTATCTTGCTTTGGCTTTGCCAGATCTGTGCAGTTGTGTGAACGGAGCACAGTTTTTTCTTTAGACGGGAGTTGGAACAAGGATCTGCCCCTTCAGAATTGACATGCTTGTGTGTGAGGATAGTGATGGTGTATTCATGGTCATTTCCTGAAAGCCTGGAGTTGGATTTCCTCTTTTAAACAGTAACTTTCATTCAGACAATGTGGTTTATTGAGTGTTCAGCAGGGATTATGTGCTTGCCAATTTTTGTCCTAGATGAACTACTCAGTGCAAGGATTAACATCAACAGTGCAGTGTTTACATGGTATAACTTCATGGCTTTGTGATTTTGTTGTCTCTTCTGCTCACTTTATGCAGTGTT
>VYZS01032609.1:28829-51635 GCA_013400695.1 Neodrepanis coruscans | reverse complement strand
TTAATGAACTCTTTTACAGAGAAACCTGTAGTGTTGTCAGAGTTTTGCCACCAACTGAGAATGTTATTATGGGTACACACACATGAAACCCAGCAGGAGACAAGTTTCAAGGGTGTAGAGTAGCAAAGAAGAAGAGAAGTTCCACTCCAACAAGTTCCACCTCTATTATTTACTGCCTCTAACAAAAAATACCTTACGAGTTTGATATGTAGATATCACATACATAACATATTCTTTCATAGACTTCTAATGTCTATTTCTTTGTCATTCACCTTAGCAATACGTAACAGATTTCTTACTACAGCTATTGCTTTCTCCAGCATGTTCAGACTCATACTATTCAAGAAAATTGTATCCATAGGACAGATGTCTTTGGCTTTCCAGAGAGTATTAACACAGACAACTTATCAATAGGATTTGACTCTCCCTTAAGGCTGCTTTGCATGTCACTGAAGACAGAAGAAGCCTCCGTGTTGCTAAGCCAACTAGCCAGATCTTCCTCCCAGCCACAGGAATTCCCTAGCTCCATCAGTCTCTTCAGATCAAGAAGCACAGGGCGTTGAGAGAGAACAGTGGGGCTGAGCTATCCAAGACCTGAAAAACAGAGCGGCTCTCCTGCAAGGGTCACTAATCAGACTGGTACCATTTCAACAAGTGTCCTGTGCACAACACAGCAATATCTACTGAGCAGCTCCAAGGCAACCATTGTTTCACTCCCATTTACAAAGCATTGATACCTGTGCACAATATAGTTAGACATAGTGCCCACAGCTCCTAAGGAACCAGACCTAAATCTCAATGAGAGGGCAAGAAAAGTGCCTCTGTCTTTGTCTTATCCTTCCTCCTAACAGTTAAGGGGAGGGGGAGCAGAGAACATAATCAAGCCATTATTATGATGCTTTGAAGCCTAAGTTTTACATTTGTAGAGCCATGAATTCCTGCCAGCTGCAGAAAAAGGCTGAGGTACCATGTAGATCTCAGACATTCCCAAAGGATCAAACCAGACCAGACTCTGTCAGAGCCTCTTTACTACCATTCTCTTCCAAAAGATACACCCATGACTCTGGCAGCAGCAAATTAGAAATTGTTCATTACTTTATACTGAAGGTGTCAACTCTACTACACCCAAAATTGCTTCTCCATAAGAGTGTCTGCACCACCAGCCATCTTCTCTGAGCATTCTGCAACACAGCTGGAAAGGATGATCATATATCTGTGTGATGCTTGCTAACAGATGGGACAAGTGAGTGTGCCCATGGAGCACAACTGCCAGGCACCACAGCCTTATTCCTTGCCCCTTGGTTACCCTCAGAGTAGGGTTGCAGTTATTTTGTTTTGAATGGCAACCTACTGAAATAGCTTGTTGGATATTCTTATTAAGCCTTTAGCATTTTCTCCTTTAAAAAAAAAACAAATGCAACACAGCTTAATATTTAAACGTAATTATTGCAGGGCTTCAACAATGGAAGGCAAATGCAGGTTCTACTGATTACTAGGTTTTGTTATTGCTATTGTTTTTCACCAGATCACAAAAATTAAGATTTTAATTTCTTTACTAATAAACAATTCTTACCCATAAGGTGTTACTTGACATGGAAAATATTTAGCCGCAATATTATTGACTCTGCCACTAGCTGTGAGCAACCACCATTTAAAAAATAATCAATGTTCTGCTGAAACCCCAGGATTTCAAAAGCAAACCTTAATTAGGATTACTCCATGGCAATTCCTGAGGAAGACCTGCCTTTTAGGCCCAGCTTTTGTGAAGTGACACATGAACATTATTATCTAATCTCTAAACACTTTTCCATTAGAAATTCAACACTTCTTCTTTACAATGATGAAGGTAGTCAAAGTATTTGAGTTTGCAGAAGTACTGAGAGATATTTTTGAGAGAAAAGAAAGCACATTAGGGGTTAAGCTGAGCAAGATTGAAGGACAGAGTATATTCATAGCATTAAAATCTGTCAACTGTTTAGATACAAAAGTGAAGTGTAAGATATGACTCAAATATTTTTTTTAATGAAGCTAGTAAAATAATATAGTGGTGATAATGTGCTATGGACAAGGTTTGCAAGGCTGTTTCAGCACATACCTACAGTTAGACTGCCTAAGAGAGGATGTTTCTTTGCCTTCACTCTTTTTCTAAATTACTTACGCCGCTGCAAGAATAAGAGAACAAGATTCCTTTCTCCTAGCCCTTTGAAAGAACAAGGAATATTACAGAAGTTTACATTAGCAAAACTGTTGTGGAGCAGTGCTATTCATGATTTAAGTGAATTTTAAAGTCTCACAGATGTCACTAATGTTACAGCAACAAATTTCATCCAATTTAGCATTTCACTGTCTTGGCCATGAATTTTTTAGATATATTTCAGAATAAAATTGCATACCATTGCACATCAGGTGCCCTTTCCAAATCAACAATATTTTCCAACCCCGATGACTGATATGTGGTCAAGTATAGACATCTTCATAAACAGGTGAAGGCATTTGTATTTTATTTTATTTTTATCTTAATACCAAGTATCAAAATGTAAATTGCCATTACAGTAAGTGGAATTAATCCTAAATTAGGTACTGCTTCTCTTACTACTTGCTCTTCACCATTTTCTCTGTACCCTGATATTTGATGCTGCTACTCCTCAGCATGATCCTTGCAAGTTAATAAGAAAATGTCTCATATTTTCTGATTTCCGAAACAGTCTTGGGTCTTGAGCAAAGCAATCTTGGTGGGGCTTTGTGGTTTGGTTTTCTTTGTATTTATTCCCTTCAGAGAAATATAAGCATTCCAGAATTTACAGATTAACCTTAAATTGAGTTAAGGTGAAACAAAAAGTGAGATATCGGATTGAGTCCAATACAATAAAGGTACATATCTTTTGTTTTAAAAGTTTATAAAAAAATGACAAAAGATAAATACCAACATTAAAATATGGGACTGTACCTGAAACCAACCACTTTTCCCAGCTGTCACTTAGAATTTTCTCCTAAGGCAAAACCTTGCCTATGGAGTCAAGCCATTAGGATTGCAGTGGGCCATCCCAAGTACTGCCTTTCAGGATCAATCTTTCCTCCTGCCTACTCTCTCCTGAAGGAAGGATGCTTACCTATATCTGACAGGCAGGAGAGTTCTGGTTTCAATAGAAAAACATGCAGTTTCAAAATATGTCTTAAATGCCTACTTATTCTCTCCTAACTTGGGGAGCTCCATGACAATGCTGTCTCAAGTTTAGCTACTTGATGACTGGAAAAGCTCATACAGATCCTTTTGCTTATATGAGAGGGAGTGATATGTAAATAGCCTCCAAGTTCTTGCTCATCTCACCCAGGCATACGGCTACGCTCATGGAAGGCAGTTGAACTGCATCCACAGGTTCACATGGCAAAATTTGGCAACATGTTTCACTAAAGTCTTACTTTCAAGTTTCATTTGATGTTTGACTTAATTATTTCAGAGGACATAATGTGACATGTTATTACCCAGATGTCAAGCTGGCACTATTCTGCCTCCAAAACCACTATACCTACACACATATACTGTAAAGGGGCAGCAAAGGAAAAAAAACCCCAAAACAAAACAACAAAACTCCAAAGTAACAGCAACCTGTATGACCCTTCTGCAATAAATCACACTATTCTCACCACTTTGAAAGTTAGCATATCCAAAATTGTAGATATTCAGAGACTAAGATTCTTCAGTATGAAAGAGATGATAATTGTTCACCGTAGAAATATTCTGAAATAACTCTGTCACACCAGAAATAATAACCTTGTGAAACTGAAGTCCTGGACAGGATTGCTCAGACAGACTGCACTGACTCCACTATGTGCTCCCAAGAAAAATCACAATTCTTGTACACCCCACTTTTTTCTATATAGAACTAATAAGTAAAGTTCTTTTTAGCCCATCCTTTGTGCAATCTACTTAGACTTCAAGATCTTCAAAACAGACTTCCTCATCAAATATTTTCCAGTGCTTAGTACAGTATATTTCAAGTTTCTGTTGATGCACTTAGAAAGTCTCTATAGGAGAGATAATTAAACTACTATCCATGTCATTATCTACAGTATTTAAAAAAAAATAAATCAAAGATTTAGATGGATTATTCTCTATCCCACCAAAATCAAATAAGCATTTAGAGAATAACAAGCTAAGAACATGTGTTAAGACACAATTTTCAGTATCAAGATGGTAAGTCTTCCTGCAGGAGGACAAGAGTCTTTGAATATATTTCAGAAACTCAGATGCAACTTGATACAGGCATCTGTGCTTTAGAGTTATAAAACAGCCCTGTTTCACGCAGGGTTTGCACTTCTGCTCATTAGACCAAAGATGCAGTATCAGGCTAAGCCAAGGTCACAATTTAGCCATATCATTAGAGAAAGTATTCCTCCGGTTGAAATGACTTCAAGTGTAGGAGACTTGGTATTCTTTCTCCCTAACCACTGGCTTCACTCCAAGTTTCATATTTTACCTTGGAAATAGTAATAGAAGTAAAATTTTCAAAAGGAGTCCAAAACTTGCACATACGTCTTTGAACCACCTGGAGGCTGACTTTCAGAAGCACTGAAACCTTGTTCTCCAGGGACTGCTTGTGGCAACAGACAAACAATCAGGCAACCTCACAAGGCGATAGTCTGTGCTGCAGCTGCATGAGTTTGGTTATAACTAAGAGACAGGATTTATCATTACCTAGGATCAGTGAAAGGCAGCTCCTCAGGGCTAGACACATAAAAGGACTTAAGAATATACCATAGAAGTGTCTAAGCAGACTGTGCCATGACACTGTGCACTTCAATCCACTTCTCATAGCTGCCAATGTACACAGAGTCTTCCTACTCAAAGAGGAATGATGAGCAAAATGCTACAGCTAGATATTGATAGGAGATGCTCCAGATACATGTTGGTCAGGACAATTTCTTGATACCTGCCCTCCAGAGTGAAATTTATATACATGATATAGACCTTCAAGCCTATACAACATTTGGAATTTTTAGGAAATCAAGATCATTTCAAGAGATATTTTGAGTACACATTAACATATTAACCCCCAAACTTCTAGAGGAAACCCCACAAATTCTTCTCTATTCAATAATCAAAACCCTAGGTAAGCTCTCGGTTTTAAATTCTAAGATATACAGTTCAAGGATAGAGAAGGGACTGCCTAGGGCAGGTCTGGGTTTAATTTCTTTCTCTAAAGGGATTCCATTCAATTTTCCTGAGAATGCCTTTTCAAACCAGAAACTATCTTGGCCAAGGCACTCTCAATCTTGCGATTGTAACTAAATTAAGCTACAAAGAATAGAATAACATGACTGTAGCCTATGGGCTAGGCACTTTCAAAACTTAAACCCTGGATTCCATCCTTAATCCACCTTAAGGATTATTAAGACTTCATAAGATGTGCTCTCAGACCAGAAATCAGAACTTGCAAACAAGTTTCTTACCCAGTAGACTATGGTTTAAGAAGAGTAGCTGAGCCAGAGATAGAAAATTAAAACACCTTCACTGCCAAACACTGGTAACACTTGGTCCTACTTCCTAAAAAAGGTGAGGTATAGCATTGAATTCCTTTTCCTACCCCTCCCAGCACATACAGGACAGAAGGAATCCAACATTTATCCCCTACAGGCTAAATTATTCTAGGAACTACCGGACAGTTGTATAAAGAGGCAGCAGATTTATTCTACTCTGGTTTGGAAAGAAAGAAGCAACTACAGCAGGTCTGACTGACTGAATCAATGAGAGGACTTGACACAAAAGCTGGCTTAGTTTGTATTTCTCATTTGGATTTAATAATGAATTCACTGAAGTACTAGGCCCTGACAAGAGTTCACACATTGGCATGTACCAAAGCAAAAGTATATCCTTAAAAGCATATAAAGTCTTTATATGCTTAAAGACAGGAGCAAAAGGATTACTCTTTCAGAAATTGTATTTTAGTATCTACATTTGCATGTGAAAGAAAAAGAATAAAATCAGAATTGTCCTAGAGTTGCAGCCATATCTGAAACTCCAGCAATAGCTTTGTGTGCCAGTACTCAGATAAAAATTAATTAACTAACAATACTTCCTTATCTCAGTTAATCTTCAATAAAAACTGGGTGATTGCAAAGTACTCTGATGTTGCTGGCAACCAGAAGTTGAACCTACAAAATTCTAAAACTACAAAAGAAAGTAAGTAATGGTTATAAAGACAAAAGTGAAGCTTCACAATTAATATGAAGCTAAGCATATGCCCATCTGACTGCTTCTGCATAAAATTCAGTTTTCTTTAAATAACGTAAAAAGTTGCCAATGCACAGAAAAAATGTCTTGCGTGCAGCTGGGAACAAAAGGGATCAACTCTGAAAACATAACAAGGAAAGCAAAACAAAACACAGAAGAAACTCTGAATCTCCAAACATTTAGTATCTAGTGTTTTCCAAATGTCCTCCTAATGGAAGATGTCAAACCACTTGTATTCATAACTCAAAAAATTGTTTAAAATTTTGGCTGAAAGGTAGTTTCTAATTTTAAATACTTTCTATCATGACCATCCCAAGCAATTATCTTTTTTTTTCCCCCAGTATTATCACTTACCTTGGAAACACAATTAAAAGGTAACATTTTCTTTAAGATACTAGTCCTCATATAGCAAGACAATCTCTCATTTTTTTGTCATAAAGAATTATGAAAAAAGGCACAATTACTCGATTATGAGCAAGAAGCTTCATTCTGACTTTAACACATTTAAACCAGTATCTCCAGCCTGAACAGGATACATCATGAAGCAGTAAAACCTTGCCAACAGGTTTACACACATATAGCTGTTAATGGCTCCTACAATATTTAATAATAATATTATATTCATCAGCAAGATTTCCTGAATAATAACACTTGATACTTCAACATCACTTCTGCTAACATGACCTTCAATTTACACATTATATTCAGATTGGTACTTCACACATAATTGCATAGGAGCCTCCTATAGAAGTTACTTCAGTGATACATTCTGTCATGCACTTTAAAGCAACTGTTTCATCATCATTAGAAAAAACAATCTTTTTCCATACATCTTTCTTACATTTCTCTGCTCCAGTCAATATTCATCACACATATATCCTTAACTATATATACTTTATTTTTAGCACTTTGGTAACAGTCTGACTGATAGCTCGTACAATATAATGCATCATGTAATCATAAACACAATCAAAACACTGTTTAATTGACTTAAAGATTTTGACTTTAAAAAAACAGCTTAGGTCCAAGGATGATTAATTATGCACTTCCTGAATATGAACTGGTTTCAGACATGGGAACTTCAACTATGGTAGGAATCAGTATATTTGCTTTACCTTATTGGAGTTTTAGTCCACACCTTAAACATCACAGATTCTAGGAAAACACTCCTCTGTCATAAGTTTTACAAACAAATAAAATTAAATAAAATGAGTGGCTCCTTCAGCAACTAAATTAATATGCAGACTTTTTTTTCTACAGATGCCTGTCTTATACTTGACAGGAAAACTGACTGAAGCAACTTTCATGGAGAATTTGTAAAGGCTTACACTCCAATCATCCACATTCCCTGGCTCTAACAGCATTTGACAACAAGTACGGCTTCATTGCAGCACCACTGGAGAACACCTCTGGGATCCTCACCTTTACCTGGATGTCTGTAAAACTTCAGAAACAGGTAATATTTTGGATCCTTTCCCACTATCACATCTTGCTAAAATGAGCCAGATGGGGGAAGGCAGGCAAACAGTGATTCATAAAGACTCGTTTCCCTTAAAAAACTTCTAAAGGGGTATAGACCAACTCACTGAAAGATATCCCAAAAGGATTAAAAAGGGTTTAAAACTGAGCCAAATGCCCCCAGTTGCTCAGGCAGAGACTTCGTGCCAATGTTACGGTTTTACACAATGTGCTCCCATTTCAGTCACCATGTTTGCAACTTACTCAAGATTTTCTCCCCTCCTTCCTTCCCTGGCATGCAAAAGACCCTTCAGTAACAAAAGGGGGACCCAGCACCCTGGCAAAAACAGTAGTGTGTGGGCCAATGCCAGAAAGATTATTTGCTGTCTCAAGTTTGAAGTGTCATTTCTAGCAATGTCACAATAAAATGTGTTCAGGCTTCCATATTGTCTTAAAAAGTACATTATACCCAGATATTGGTACTGGGTCCTTCTCTTTTTATTTGAAGTTTTGAGAAAAAAAAGGCACGAGAAAGTGTGCTTGTAAGAGAACATTTTCAAGGCTTACACAGAACTGTTTCCAGTAAGATCATATTTTTACACTTGCGCACTGAGCAAATGCTAAAACTCAAAGAGCCAAATAGAAGGAATCGTTGCTCTGAGAGCATTTCCCCTCTGCTCCCCATCACCCCACTGTTTTCTCAGAGTTTACAGTGAAATAACAGATTAACTAGTTGAGCAATTTACCAAAGGTTGCTCAAATTATGCCATAAATTCATCTGTCAGGGTCCAGCAAAGGTTTATGACACCTGACAGTCAGAGCCCATTCCTAGTGCTAAACCCCAGCAGCAACAGCAACAAAAAAAAGTGATCCCGTCAACAAGCAAGACTCCCATCGCTCTCCCCACAGACCTTTCCAGACCTAATTCGCGCCCAGCGCTCAGTTCCCTTCTCCGCTGAGCGAGGCGGGCGAGGGGCGCGGAGCCCCCTCCGAGCTCCCCGAGCCGCCGCTGCCCTGCTCACTGTCCCCGCCCGCACGTGTCCCGCCGCGCCGGGGCTCCCACCTGAAGAAAAGTTTGGAGAAGACGTTCGCCTTCTCCAGGGGGGACTTCTGCATGGTGCCCGGAGTTGCGGTGCGCTGTGCGGGAACAGGAGGCAGCCGCTAATCGCTGACGCCTCTCTCGCCCACTCCGCTCCCGCGGCTCTCCCACCTTATCCGCCCGGCCGCTCTGATATCACCGCCCGCCTCCTGCCTCGGCCCCTCTGCCCGCCTCTGCTTTGCCCCGGTTCGCGAGCAGGAGCCCCAGCCCGCGCTGCCGCTGCCGCTCCTCCCCCGCCTCCCCGCCGCGCCCGGCACCGCGCACCGGGAGCGCCCCGCGGCTCCTCCCGCACCCTTTCCCCTCCCCTCCTCTCCGGCCGCTCTCTCCTTCCCGGCTCCCCGACGGCTCTCGCCCAGCCCGTTACCTCCACCTGCCGACTCCGCTTCGCGAGTCACCCCACCCCGGGTTTCCAACCTCCTTCCAGCACTAAGTCCCTCACCCAACCAGGGACCGAGGGCGAGAAACTATCCCTCCACACGGGCCTTCTGCCTTCGCTTCAGGACAGCGGGCACAGCCCCCTCGGGGCACACAGTCCTTGCGGCTCTCCCGAGCGCGAAGCTCCTCACCGCAGAGCTTGCCCCAGTACACTACCGGCTGCCTGCTCACAACCCCTCGATAACCGCAGGAATCGAGACTGCGTTTAGCGAGGTTTGGCCTTGGTAGGTACCCAGGGCCCAGGTGTGAAGCCCCCTCTGCCCGCTCGGCTGTCCTACATGTGTGCGTAGTCCCGCGGGGGAGGGCAGAGGCACAAGTGCTTCGGGCAGGCGTGGCAGGCACCCATGGCAGGGTGCACGGCAAGCGCGATCTTATTCACCTTAAAATACACTTGCTTCGGTTTTGCAAGTTTTCTGGCAGGCACAGCTACCTGACCCGAGAGGAATGGGAACTGAATTACACCCTTAGTCAGTTTAGCCCAAACACCCAGCTCTAGCACTAAAACTATTTATGAACCTTTTGCGCCATACAAAACAAAAACCAAAATCACTGCTTTCAGAGTGCGCAGCAGAAAACATGCTTAGAAAGAGACAAAGATTACAAGAAGCAGAAAAAAGAACACTAACACATTTAATTCTATATAAGATTTAATTTTATTTTATGTTTTATTGTGATATTTACACGCTCCGGCGTCCTTTCACTTCTGTGGTTTAAAAAAATAGGGATGGAAAAGGCCATGCTTTCTTAAGCATGCCCCGTTGCCCTCTAGACTGGCTCTAATAAAGAAGCGAACGTACCTTTCTATGGACTTACAGCTTGCGCTACAATTTAACCAGCTGTTACTCTTTACAAACTTTGCAGACATTTTTTTATTTCACCGTTTCTCGGTACACCCCACTGTGTTTTCATAAAGAACTCCTCTTTGCCTTGGCAATTCTCCCTCGCAGACTGTGGAGAGCCCTCTTACCCTGTTATGGCACTGGGCTCCTTTGTGTCTCAGACCTCCCTCGGATCCTTCACGATTCTGCTTTATTAATGACAAAACCGGTAAGAAACGCGTTGCAGGCAGGACTCCATGAAACTGTCCGCATCTTATCATGTCCTCAGACAACACGTAGAGGCAGGGCTAAATACGCCCGTGCTCCAGGACAGCAGCGCGGAGCCCTTCAGGCATCGTGCCACCTAGTGGAGCCGGCCCCGGGGCGGCACCCCGCCCCGCATCCCGTATCCCGCATCCCGCCCCGCACCACACCCCGCCCCGCGCGGCGGCCACCGGAGGTAGGCGGGACCGGCATTTGCGGGCGTTTGGTGTCGGGCGCCAGGAAGGCACCTCCCGCAGCTCCCTGATGCTGCAGCGGCAGCCGGACACAACTTCAGCCCCTCCAGTGATCAGGGCGTTAAAGTAGGAAGGAGGATCAAGATTCATACCCCCCTTCTGCGGGAGCCGGGGTAGAGCTGGGATCCCAGGCATTCCATAGGCCTTTGAAAGAAGTTCTTCGAGTAGGCGCTGACATGTAAATCACCTAAGTCTCCAAAATTCTTTCACTTCATTAAAAAATGGTGAAACGCTAACTTAAAGACAGACTGGAAACCCAGTCTTCTGAGCAATACACACCCGCTTGCTACTGGCTCTTTCCCTTCGGATCAGGGGAATAAAGCAGAAACTGAGCAGGGGATTAGACTTTTTTAATTTACATTAGAAAGTGAGGTATGTCAGTAATTTAAAACGATTCGTGGATCAAGTCCAAACTGCTTAAAATGTCAATAGGTAATGAAGTATTCTCACAATAGTATCTCCTTGTTGCTATTGCCATGAAAGCTAATTTATGTGCATTTGGAGCAAATTTGGGACTATCAAAGGTACCCTGTCAATCATTGCTGATTATGTAAATTTTTTTTACATGAAAAATTCCACCACCTTTCCCTAATTTTGAACGTTTCTTCTCTAAACTTAGAATATTTCTTTGCCTGCTTCTTTAAGTACCTGCTATGGCTATGTTCAGCATCACCAGCACCTGCAGAGTAATTATTTCTCTGTTCTGTGACCCAGTAGTTTTGCAAATAATTCAGCTGCTTGCACACACACATCAGAGTCACAAACTCCTAGCTAGTTTTGTTTTACATATTTCTTGTAATCTTTCTTTCATGTGTTCAGAAAGTTTCCACTAGTACATTTCTTTGCATATTTCAGAGCTACTCTTATTCCTTATCCTCTTAGGGATCTTGAACATATTTACTTATCTGATATGACTGTGAAAGTCATCATCAGTATTACTGTGAGTAAGAATAAAATGTAACATTCCTATTTTTCTCTAGGGACTCCAACTTCAGTATTATCTATGAATTTCATTTCATATGATCTTTTCTCACTTCTACAGAAACACAACTTGATACATTGAGACAAGAGCTACTATATCCCTTAGTTTCATCTACATCCACCATCTGCTGACTTTACCCTGTTACCTCCAAAGAGAACATAGTGAAGCCAAGTTAGAGAGCCAGGCAGGAGGAGGACTAAAGTCTGGTTCCCAGTGCCATCACTGCAGTAACTCTGGCTACCACACCTGTGCAGTCACCCAGGTGAAAAGCAACATGCCATGGGCAGTTGGAAGCACAGTGGCTAGTTAGATGCTTTCATATTCATGGCAACGTAGTGATTGTGATCCCTCAGGGCTGTAACCTTGGCCTCCCTCCTGCCTTTGGGTACATATTCCCATTCCAGTCCAGAGCCACCAGACTCCACATAAAGCTGCTTAGAGCTTCTGGTCTAGCTGAAAACCCCATCAGAGTAGTGCATTTTCACTGGGGTCTGAACTTTCGAGGTAAAAAACTCACTCAGTGCTGTTGCTAAGGTAAGTAAGGGTATGAACCTATGGCATGGGGCAAGGCAGAAGAAAGGTAAGGCAAGGGAAAGATTTGCTTTAGATGCCATGAAGTCACCAATGGAATTTTGTGTTCCTTTTCCTAGGTAGCAATACACTGGGGGTCTGGGTTGTTTTTGGTTTTTGTCCAGCTGTTGCTTTGCAAGAAGCGTAGATGGTTTAGTTGGAATGGTAGTGTTCAGTCAAAGGTTGGACTTGATGATCTTGGAAGTCTTTCCCAACCGTAAATGATTCCATGATTCGAAGAAATTAATTATATTTGAATTTTTGATTAATTAATGTCAATGGACAAAGGGGTAGAAATTATTAGTAGAAAGAGAAAGGATGATCATACTAAATACCACCTTTTCAGAAAATGAAGTTAAGTAGCTGTCAGAACTAACACTTTAAGTCACTGTTTTTCTGTTGTTGCTTAAAATGAAGAAGTGTTTTGCTCAGTTTCCTGATTATGATCTTCTGAAAACTTTATTCTTTAAAATAGCCCTGACAAAAGACAAAGGGAAAGAAAAACAACACAAAAACAAACAAACAAAAAAGATATTTTGCTGCAGTAATAGGCAAAGAGAAAACAGGCACTAGGGTGAAGTTAATTTTCTTCGTTTGGCAGTTGAAGAAACCTGACCTACCAATCACTTTTCTAACCAAGCCCTCACATTCTTCTGAGTCTTTTAATTAACAGGAAACTATTTGGGGAGTTTTTTTGTTAGTTGGTTGGTTGGTTGGGGTTTTTCGATGTTTCGTTCAACCCCTAAGCAGTCTGGTCTATTTCCCTTTTTTTTTTTTCTTTTTTTAATAAAAGTGGAGAACTTTATACACAAATCTGACAATGGTCTTTCTCTCAAGCTTCCTGTGCACTCAGTTGGACCTGGGTTTACTTCCTCATTCCAAGTGATTTAAATAATGGTGAGAGGCCTTGCTACAAATCCTCTTAGATGAATGCCCTTAAAATATGGGTCAGGTATAGCTCTTCAATATCTCTTGTGCGATGGCTTAACTTCATCTAGCTTCCAGCTTCTTTTGGGAGCAGGGAAAGCAGTCTGGACACCTTTCTATAGGGCACAGCTTTATTCTGCAAGTACCTACTCTTAGTTGTTGAAGTCCCCACAATATTCTCTAGGGGTCAATAAATTAGCAACATCTTTTTCATACTGTTTGTCGGTTTTGTCTTACACTACTATGAATTCCAAAGAGCTTCTCTATTCCCAGAAAATATAATGAAAACTGAACCATAACCAAGATAAAGTCTATAGCAGAATTCATTTAAAAAGTAAACTATTCACAGATATTTACCAGACAAATAGATCGTGAGTCCACATTCATAATACTTTTAGAATACAGATGGACATGCAGAAGATGCCAGACTAACAGCTGCTGGATCCATTTACACAAGCAAAACCTGTATCCCAATACATTGTCTTAATACTGTTAAAATAGCTTCAACCAATGCTTCCAGTATCTGAAGATTAAGATTCTTAATCTGTGCACACAGGATACTTTTGGCAAGCAGAATCATGTATGCTTTCCCACGCTGCATTTTAAGTATCTGACTATATCAGTTCAATGCATGGTCTCAATAATTACTGAAAACATCTTAATACTCCAGAGAAACTAAACAGATCTTCTACCAGGCACGTATTTCTGTGACACCGCATGAGGACCTGGAAGTGAAGTACTATGAAAGTACACCACCTTTCATTCTGGACAGGCAAAGTGGACAGAAGATCACATTTTGTAAGCTCTCACATGGAAATCACAAGAGGAAAAATAGTGAAGAATACACCACAGGCTTGATATAAGAATAGCAGAATAGCTGTGTGTTGATGTTTAGTGCAACTTATATTGAATGTGCAGAGGTTGATTCTAGAGGCGCTCTGACCAACTTCTTCAAAGCGCCTTAAAATGTACACAATTTTTGACAAAAATTATAACAACATACTAGAAAGAACCATCAGAAAAAAAGTCAGACGTATATATGCTGCCATTTGGTCTGTGAAGTTCATAACCACTATAAGAATACTTTTTTAAACTGGAAGGTATATTTAAGTCCTTTGAAATTGCTGACACACAATAAGGGAAGTGGAAATGTACTATTTCATTCAGAAGCACAGGATTCTGTGTCAACCCATTTCTATTTGAACTGATACATCAAAACCAGTAAAATTGTCTAGATTTACTGAAGTGTCTATCAAAGTACTGACTGAAATCTTGCTGCCAAATAAAGTATCAAATAAAGTCCCGAAAGAACTAGAATCTGAGGAGATGAAGTTTAGATTGTGGCTTTAGTTACATAAGAAAATCGTTACTATTCATTTTTCTAAAACATTTCTTAAAATGGTGAAAGCCCTGCTGTTAGCAACCCTCATAATATCAAGATTTGTCATGGGTTTCAACAGTCTGGACACAGCTTAAACAGAAACAATACTTGTCCTGGCAGATAAGGCAATTAAAAAAAAAAGGAGAAAAAAAGAAAAGGAGACACTTTTGACAAATACTGAAGCTAAAGAAGAAAAAGTTATCAGATGTAGGGTACATTTTTTCACTGTACACTTGTTTCTTTGGAAGCTGCAGTAGAAAATAGTTTTCTGAAAACTTCAGGATTTATTTTCTTTCATTCCAGAATAAGCATGAAGGGAGCCTGAGAATCCAAGTCTGACAAGCTTGCAAGGTTTATGTTTCCAAAGATAGCTTTAACTTCTTCCTCTTCATACTGTCATGTAATAATCCTAGAACAATGATATTATTGAGGTTAAAAGGGCAAAAATCCAAGAATGATACCTTCTGTGACTCAATAAAAGGCACATGCCGGCAATCTTAAACAGTTGAGCAACAAAGATTATTGAACCACTTAGAGCATAACAAAAAGTGCTTAATTATTTACAACTGCTTAAAAGACAAAGAGCTTGAGTTCCTGACAGAGCACTGAGACTGGAATCATCTTTACTGGAATCTTATTGCAAAGATCATGCAGTATAAACTCTGCCGTGTGAATCCATGCAGCACAATGAATCCTTAACCCATTTCTTTTTGAAAGTGTTCTTAGCTGGTGTACACTATTCTCACCTAAATCAATTCCATAAAGGTCCAAATATTTCCTGATCTTAATGGAAAATTTTGAAGAAAACACCATCATTCCCCAAATTATAAAAAAAGTGTAAGACTTGGTCTTTTCTTCCAGTCCTGAAATATTCTAAAATTGCCTCTGTAATTGCCTCTTCAATAAAGAAGTTGCCTAAATCTTCACAATAAAAAAATTATATATATATAAAAGGAGGGCTAATCTGCCCCCCATAGATGACCAATGACTTTGAGCTCACCATGGAAGTTTTCTCACCATTCTCAGCTCACACCAATCCCATTTCCAGAGGCCATGCTGAGATTCAGGTTAGTAGGTTAAAGCCCCGTGTTTAGTCAGGCTTCAGAAAACCAATAATGTTCTCAAGTACAAAAGATTAAGGATTGGGTCACTGACTGACATTTTCACAAAGGATTTTCTCCCAGCCAAGATGAGAAGGGATGTTTTTCCATTTTTTTTTAATGCCAGCTGTCAGCAGAATATCATGAATTACTGAGTTTAATTAAAAGCCTTTCACATTGGACACAATGAAAAATTTATATGAGGTTAAAGGTTTCTCATCGCGAGATCTTGCAGCTACTTGTGCTAAGCCAAACAGGTGCAGCTGTATTTTAAATAGTTAAGATTTCTGAGGCTAAAAGCAAGACCTCTAAAGTTGTGTAGACCTATGTCAAGCTGTGATTTACACAAGTGACAACAAGAAAAACCCACCATTATTAAGCTACAGAAGACAACTGCCTTTCTTTTCTTTACTTATTTACAAAATATTCTGTAAGAAAAAAGCTTATATTACAGGATAAGAATCATGTTAGACAATCACAGCACAGTGGTATCAGTAACAAAGTATGCATCAGTCTTGAAGCTGTCCACAGAACTGGTTGAAAAAAGCACTTCTCCACTTAAAGAGGAATTCCTGAGACTTAAGAATTCTGATGACACTTTTTAATAAAAATTGCTAAAAATAAAGTTTGATCATCAAGCCTAGCCTGCCACTGTTGTAAGTAAACCTTCAGAGAAATTCAATTCTCCACATCTCCAGATGGTGCAGACCAAAAAATAGCTTCCAGGGTTCCAGGAAAATTAAGGTTTATTGTGAAATACTGGCTACCAGTGTTGCCACTACAAAAATAAGGGAGCAGGGAACTTAAGGGTATATAAAGCAACCCAGGTCCCTGGCTTTTCACTTAGCTATTTACTAAAAAATCAAACTTTACATACCAAGGATGTAATAAATGATGTGTAGAGAAATAAAAAGCTGGTCAACCAAAGGCTGAGCTGTTTTGCAAAGAGTTAAAAAACTGGTGATGAAGTTGTAATCGTTTGGGTTAAAACCACAGAGGAAGACAAAGAAAAAATAACTCTCTCTCTCATGCCTACATCCTGGCTGGGAGGAGNTTATTCCCCCATATATCTACCCTTTAATAAATTGCTGCCTTCCCTATCCGTCTCTTGTCCATTGATAAAACCTAATATCGTCCAAAACCAGGACAGAAGTTCATGTTCCGCTAAGTTATGACCATGCATTTGCACCCCTATCTCCCATGCCTGGTAAGAGTCCTATTGGAATGATCCTTCTGAGCTAAAGCTGTTTCACTTGAAGACAGTCAAGCAACCACAGTCATGAGCTGCTTAGTGGAACACAAGCTGCAATAGTTTATTTGAACTCTATCTTTCAAATAAGGAATGATGTGGTGTTTTGTTTGGTTTGGTTTCTCTGATTTTTTTTTTTTTTTCTGAAAGAGAAGATACTCTTAGATAGAAGAAAAACAAACAAAAAACAAACAAACCAAAGCTGTCAGGTGTGTCAGTTTTTTCCCACAGGAGAATGGATAATCTCAGTTTTCTTTGGTCTGAGTCTGGAAAGACCTGGTAACAATGGGTTTCGAGAGAACATAAGAAACAAAAATTAACACCACTGAGTATTGAAATGACAGAGTCAAAAGGTTCTCAAGAGTTTATGGGAGAAAGCATTTTCAGATTAGACTCTAGAATCTAAAAAGGCTCTTTCAAAAGTTCAGTTTTGTTTTCCTGTACAGGGGTTTCTATAACTAGTTAGCTACGATTAGTACTATTATGTTGCTCAATGTCAACACAATACTTTTAGAGTAGAGTTTAAAAAGCCATGTATACCTAAAAATAGTTATAACTAACAAATTAGGTTTATTACTTAAGAAATGAAAATATTTTCAGAGATAACAGTTTTATTTCTAACTTCATTTATCACAGAAATTAAAAATAAAAATTTTATATTCTACCCTTGGATAGATGTCTCCCTTGCCAGCTAACCAAAACTTAATTTACACTTCCCTGTGCTGGTATGAAAGGAACAATATGATCTATTCATGAACGCTAATGGGTTATAAATTAGTATAGCCACTGAGGGAAAGAACCAACTGTGAGTTTAATTGTAGACAGCACAATGAAAAAAGAGTGGACAACTACACTATGAGATAGAAGCTAATAATTAAAATACTTATATTATACAGAAATTTAATGATTTTTCATCAAATATTTGTTTCAGTCTTATTCACCTTTTCGCAGACCAATATAACAATAGCATAGAATTTAGAGAACAATGAAAAAATCATGTATTTGAAATAATATATAGGAAAGATAAACAAAATAAAGCACTTCTGTTTACACTTTTGCAAAATACATAAGTAAAAGGAAATGCTTTTGTTATTTGATGCATAGTTAAGATGTGGAAGTCAATGACCCACAGCTTTGTTAAGCTCGCTAGGACTCAGAACACAAACAGACATATGCATAGAAAGCAAAATATCTAATGCACTTACAATAGTTACTGATCAAAATCTGAAATGTCCTTTTCTTAAGAAAATCTCTATTTATGTGAATTTAGGAGGTAACATATGGTATATGCATTCTATCACAAAACATTACTTACTGTAGCTTTACTTTTTTTTACCATGGTATGCTGTACAAGATCCTGACTATGGTTGACAACCACAGTAGATGGGTCTGTCATATACATTTGGCTGCAGGAAACTAAAGAAGTTTTTTTGACACAAATTAAGACTATTTTATTCTGACAGAAATACAGTACCACTCCTTGTAGATGTAGAAAACAAGGAACAACATCCAAGCAAGAAAACTAAAGAACATGAACTTATGCATCTATTTGCTGTACAATATTTTCATTTTGGAAATCAAAAAAGAAGAGCGATTTTTTAGTTTATTTACTTTATTACAAGTTGTTCTATCTATTATTGCAGTACTACCTATAGTCAACCAAATCAGGGTTCTACACTCTTTCCTCAAACTACTTTCAGTTTGAAGGCAAGATATGACAAATAAGCAAGAAAAACTTTCAGACTGAGAGAAAGCTTGTAAAAAGAAGCAGAATGTAAATTAGAGGCCTCTCTTTAAGCTTACCCTTTTCCCAACCTCAGCCAGCTTTCTGCATCTCTGAGTCACACAGANTTTTCTTCAAATAAGGAATGATTTGTGTTTTTGTTTGGTTTTGTTTTTTTTATTTTTTTTTTTTTTTCTGAAAGAGAAGATACTCTTAGATAGAAGAAAAACAAACAAAAAACAAACAAACCAAAGCTGTCAGGTGTGTCAGTTTTTTCCCACAGGAGAATGGATAATCTCAGTTTTCTTTGGTCTGAGTCTGGAAAGACCTGGTAACAATGGGTTTCGAGAGAACATAAGAAACAAAAATTAACACCACTGAGTATTGAAATGACAGAGTCAAAAGGTTCTCAAGAGTTTATGGGAGAAAGCATTTTCAGATTAGACTCTAGAATCTAAAAAGGCTCTTTCAAAAGTTCAGTTTTGTTTTCCTGTACAGGGGTTTCTATAACTAGTTAGCTACGATTAGTACTATTATGTTGCTCAATGTCAACACAATACTTTTAGAGTAGAGTTTAAAAAGCCATGTATACCTAAAAATAGTTATAACTAACAAATTAGGTTTATTACTTAAGAAATGAAAATATTTTCAGAGATAACAGTTTTATTTCTAACTTCATTTATCACAGAAATTAAAAATAAAAATTTTATATTCTACCCTTGGATAGATGTCTCCCTTGCCAGCTAACCAAAACTTAATTTACACTTCCCTGTGCTGGTATGAAAGGAACAATATGATCTATTCATGAACGCTAATGGGTTATAAATTAGTATAGCCACTGAGGGAAAGAACCAACTGTGAGTTTAATTGTAGACAGCACAATGAAAAAAGAGTGGACAACTACACTATGAGATAGAAGCTAATAATTAAAATACTTATATTATACAGAAATTTAATGATTTTTCATCAAATATTTGTTTCAGTCTTATTCACCTTTTCGCAGACCAATATAACAATAGCATAGAATTTAGAGAACAATGAAAAAATCATGTATTTGAAATAATATATAGGAAAGATAAACAAAATAAAGCACTTCTGTTTACACTTTTGCAAAATACATAAGTAAAAGGAAATGCTTTTGTTATTTGATGCATAGTTAAGATGTGGAAGTCAATGACCCACAGCTTTGTTAAGCTCGCTAGGACTCAGAACACAAACAGACATATGCATAGAAAGCAAAATATCTAATGCACTTACAATAGTTACTGATCAAAATCTGAAATGTCCTTTTCTTAAGAAAATCTCTATTTATGTGAATTTAGGAGGTAACATATGGTATATGCATTCTATCACAAAACATTACTTACTGTAGCTTTACTTTTTTTTACCATGGTATGCTGTACAAGATCCTGACTATGGTTGACAACCACAGTAGATGGGTCTGTCATATACATTTGGCTGCAGGAAACTAAAGAAGTTTTTTTGACACAAATTAAGACTATTTTATTCTGACAGAAATACAGTACCACTCCTTGTAGATGTAGAAAACAAGGAACAACATCCAAGCAAGAAAACTAAAGAACATGAACTTATGCATCTATTTGCTGTACAATATTTTCATTTTGGAAATCAAAAAAGAAGAGCGATTTTTTAGTTTATTTACTTTATTACAAGTTGTTCTATCTATTATTGCAGTACTACCTATAGTCAACCAAATCAGGGTTCTACACTCTTTCCTCAAACTACTTTCAGTTTGAAGGCAAGATATGACAAATAAGCAAGAAAAACTTTCAGACTGAGAGAAAGCTTGTAAAAAGAAGCAGAATGTAAATTAGAGGCCTCTCTTTAAGCTTACCCTTTTCCCAACCTCAGCCAGCTTTCTGCATCTCTGAGTCACACAGACCAAACAAACTTTTGAAAGAGCTGGTCCACCTAGTTGTACTTAGGTGGGTGGGAAGATGCCTGGAGTACATAAGAGGAGAGAATCAGAAAAACCTTCATGATTTTTAGAAAGAAAAAGTTAAACAGAGGTGTGGTGTGATTTCTTACCCTCTTCCTTAAGACATAAGTAAGAACACTAGTAAAAAGACCAAAGCTAGGAAAAACAAATCAAGGTTGTGTTCCCTGAATTCTAGATGCTAAGTTGAGAGTAGAAACACTGAAGACTAGAAGAAAAGGGAGTAACAGAAATAATTAACTTATACTCTTCAAAGATTAAGCCAAGAAAGGAATTAAAAAGAGAATTTGTAAATGGATACCATGCTGAAAAATGCAGATATAACTCTACTGGCATGGCTGACATACCTCATTTCATGTAAGTATTGATGAAAAAAAGATATTAAAAATGGTAAAAAATACCCAAACACTAAAATGAAAAACAACATATCTGTCTTGAGAAATGTCACAGGAATTCTGAATACTGAGCATATGAGAAGGTGGCTTTCCTAAGCCATGAGACATTTCTTTACCATTGAAACACCTTCTTGTCAAACGACAAATGTCTCTATTCTTCTACAAATGCCTGGGGGAAAGCTCACTCTCAAAACAGAGGCTAGAACACCAAGTGCCTACACCCAGTCCAACATATTCTGTATATCCAATGAGCTTGAGTTGGTGGCTTGTTGCAAATACTCTGCTGCAGCAGATGGGAACAGCAAACTGATTCCACTGCAAAAGGCAGCCTTTTAAAAAGCAAACACGGAAAGTGTAACTAACCCCTATCCAGATGTAGTTGACCACCATCAATTACCTTGTTAATATCAGAATAAAACAGCGGAGAAGGAACATCCTCCATATAACACGGATTATAAGGGGATGCTAAAAATTTCTGGATAGGTATATAAGTTGTAAATACATAGAGAGCAACTAATTCTTACTTGGGATATCCCCCAGGAACAAATTAATGAGAAATTTAATTAAAACAGGCATGGATCAGGCTGCCCCAACAAGAGAGCAACTTCTTGGCAAGATTTATCTGCCTGATCCAGGCACTGAGTTTCTATTAAAAAAATATCCTTTGTGTTCCTTTAGGAGGTTGGCATTTTTTCTAAATCATTCAGCCAAACCAAACCCTTGATCCACACCCATCAGAGGCTTGTAAAACTTAGAACACTTCAGATATCCTTTATGTGAAAAGGGGCCTAAGATCCTACTTTCTGCAATTACATATATATATGTATTTATATAGATAAATTTTAGTGCCGAAAGAATGAAGGCAGAGAAAAGTAAAGAGTAGCCTAATCAAACCATGCAGGATGCTTCTTCAGTTTCTGCTGCAACTCAGTAACAGATAAAGCACATGATGCAAAACCCTGCTTGATCAATAGAAAATCTCCTTTTTGCCTTTTAATCGTCTCTGCATCAATTACATTACTACTCCCATGTACCATGCTTTTGATTAAATTTATTTTCAAACAGCAGTTTCAATGCCATCAACTGAACTACATTACCAAATGGAAAACACTGCCTTTCCTTATTCTTAATCCACTGTTCAAATTATACCTTTGTCATTGCTGTTTTGATCATTAACTGTCATTACTGTTTTGATCATTAACTGTATCACTAGAAGTGGCTTAATAATTACTCATTGCTTCTAGAAGCCTTAGTATAAAATTCTTCCCAATTCCTCAGGTTTTCTGGGAAAAAAGTATTGTCCTTTTTTATACCATCACCTGTAGAAAACTTTTAATATTATTTCAATAGATGGTTGCAGCTTCAGTAGAGTCTCCCAAAAGTATTGCAATGAGTACATGAGTGAGAGTAACAGTTCAACAAAGCAATCAGATGTTTGGGTTGCTTGATCATAGCACAATGAAAATCAGTGCTTCCCATAAGTTCTCTCCAGAAACAGTGCAACAAAACACACATTAGTACTGTTTTGCAGAAAAATTCCACAAACCAATATATGTATTTATCATCTTATGCTCAAATTGAACACAGTTCTTACAGCACCTGCTGGTAATATATGTCAAATACTTTAGAAGATCACCATTGTGCAGTCATGTCTGAAAACATTCATCTTCTCTCTTTGTTAAATATTTTAAAAATGTCCAATATACCTTTCTAAACTTTGAATATTTATAGGAAGTCAGACATTTCAAAGTCTGTTTTAATGTTGTAGCCCAAATTTCTTTTTTGCACTTGTAGTTATATCTTCGTTAAATTGGTGTAATAAATTGGGAAATTGCCTCTTTTATTAAAGAACAAATTAAGGTGTAACTGATAGGTGTTGAGCTACATGCTTCCTCCACATTTTCAAAACAATAATTGCTGTAGCAAACCTTGAATGTCTAACAATTCCATCCCCCAAACATT